>CAHIKZ030001387.1:770000-982500 GCA_903632075.3 Acanthosepion pharaonis | reverse complement strand
AATTTTAAAAGATTTAAAACTTTATGAATTATTCTAATAATAATAAACACAATACCTATTACATACAAAAAAGACCGGGCCATCGCCTTCCCTGTAGATGAAACGATATTAGCCTTCTTTCGAGCAGGTGAGGAAGGCTATTTCCATTGCATGGATTGTCTCTTTGTCTCTGACACAAAGTGATGAAACTAACAGCAGATCTGGGTGCGGAAACGTTCAAAGAAACCAGGTAGGTCTGCCGCAAACAATGTCCAATATTTCCTTGATGTGATCAGCCTAGTGCACTTTTAATCAGGTGTCAAAATACTTGGTAGAAACCTTTTGTACTCTCTTAGGGGATATACTAATAGTATTTAATTTATAGTCAGTCACCTGTTATCCGTCATCATGGTAAACAAAATCAATGCTTTCTTTGGTGGTGGAAGTTGCAGAATGTCCAGTCTTTAGGTAATCAACAAGACATTCCTTTCCCTCCTAAATTCAGCTGACCGTTTTTGTACCGTTAATAAAGCCGGAGCCTCACCCCCTAATGTAATAACAATGTCAACATGAATGTCCCTGGGGGATAAGACGTTTTTCTGCAAGTACTTGATAATACCATGATGCCAAATTTTGTCCATTTTCAAGAGAAGTTGCTGCTAGTTACATTTGAACCCGTCTTTGAAGAGTCAGATATCAGTTTACATGGAAGGAAAGAATGCGGTTATTAATAAGAAGAGTTGAAATTAACGCATGCAAAATTTCACAGCTCTAGCATCACTTTTTTCCAGTTAAACTATGAACTAACTTTCAGTCGAACCTCGGACCTGGGTCGTTATATAATTTACTCACTGTTTCCATCTGCCTCTTCAGGATATGTCCCTGCTCTATATCCTTTCCCCTGCCTTTTTAGTATCCCTATTATTCCTGTCCTCAATAAGCAAGCTCATTAGGTAAGTTACTCATTGTTTCCATCTGCCCCTTCGGTCATGTCTCTCCCTCACAACTTTCCTTTGTATAATTAATTATATATCTTTTCCTTAATCCCTCTCATTCCCTCCTGCCATCCATTTACACAAGCTCATTAGGTGGGTTAAATCTGTTTCCATTTGCCCCTTCAGGTCCTTGATTCTCCACTGCATCTTATCCTTTGTTGCCCTTAGCAGCATTTCTTTTTAGTATCCTCTCATTCCCTGACGTGCCATCCATTTACACAAGCTTATTAGGTAGGTTACTCATTGTTTATTTTCCCTAGGTCATGTCTCCACTACATCTTATCCTTTGTATTTTTCCATATATTTTAGTATCCTCTCATTCTCTGTCCTGCCATCCATTTACACAAGCTCATTAGGTAGGTTACTCATTGTTTCCATTTCCCCCTAAGGTCATGACTCTCCACTACATCTTATCCTTTGTAGCCATTAGCAACATATCTTTTTAGTATCTCTCTTATTCACTGTCCTGCCATCCATTTACACAAGCTCATTAGGTAGGTTACTCATTGTCTCCATCTGCCCCTTTAGGTCATGTCTCTCCACTACATCTTATCCTTTGTAGCCCTTAGCAATGTCTTTTTAGTATCCCTCTCATTTCATGTTCCTGCCATCCATTTACAAAGCTCATTAGGTAGGTTGCTCATTGTTTCCATCTGCCCCTTCAGGTCATGTCTCTCCTACATCTTATCCTTTGTAGCCCTTAGCAACATATTTTTAGTATCCCTCTTATTCCCTGTCCTGCCATCCATTTACACAAGGTCATTAGGTAGGTTACTCGCTTTCCTTCCCCCCTCTCACTTCCACAGCTTCTCTTATCCTTTGTAAGCTCATCTTAGTATCTCTTTATTCTCGCTGCCATTTACAAAGCTCATTAGGTAGGTTTCTCATTGTCTCCATCTCCCTTTAGGTCATGTCTCTCTGCCTTATCCTTTGCCTTCCTTAGCTCATTCTTTTTAGTATAGGTCCTGCCATCCATTTACACAAGCTCGTTAGGCAGGTTTCTCATTGTTTCCATCTCCCCTTCAGGTCATGTCTCTCCACTACATCTTCCTTTGTAGCCCTTAGCAACATGTCTTTTTTAGTATATCTCTTTTCCTCTCCTGCCTTTTACAAGCTTATTGGGTAGGTTGCTCATTGTTTCCATTTGCCCCTTCAGGTCGTTCTCCAGGCATCTTTCTTTGTCTCTATCTTTTTAGTATCCTCTCATTCCCTGTCCTGCCATCCATTTACACAAGCTCATTAGGTGGGTTGCTCATTTTTCCGTTTGCCCCTTCAGGTCATGTCTCTCCACTCTTTAGTACAACTTTCTCTCTGTCTTCAAAGCTCATCATTGTTTCCATTTGCCCTTCAGGTCATGTCTATCCACTACCTTCAATTGTCGTTAGCAGCTTTCTTCTCTGCCTTCAAGCTCCCTCTCATTCCCTGTCCTGTTTAGGCATCCATTCTCTGTCTGCATTTACAAAGCTCATTAGGTAGGTTACTCATTGCCCCTTCCTCACTATATCTTATCCTTTTGTAGCCCTTAGCAGCATATCTTTTTAGTATCCCTCTCATTCCCTGACCTGCCATCCATTTACATCTTGCTCGGTGCCTTACTCATTGTTTCCATTTGCCCTTCAGGTCATGTCTCTCCACTACATCTTATCCTTTGTAGCCCTTAGCACCATATCTTTTAGTTCCCTCTCATTCCCTCTCTTTGCCATTTACAAGCTTATTAGGTAGGTTACTCATTGTTACCATTTGCCCCTTCAGGTCTTGTCTCTCCACTACATTTATCCTTTGTCCTTAGCTTATTTTAGTATCCTTTTCTCTGTCCTTCCATCATTTACACAAGCTTAGGTAGGTTACCATTGTTGCCATTTGCATTCTCGTTAGGCTCTCCATCCATTTTATCCTTTGTAGCCCTTAAGCTCCATTATTTTAGGTTTTCTCTGTTGCCATCCATTTACCCAAGCTTCAGGGTAGGTTACTCATCTGCCACCATTTGCCCCTTTATCCTTTGTCATCTTATCTTTAGCACCTTATATCTTTTTTGTATCCCTTCAATTCTCTGTCCCCTGCCATCCATTTACAAGCTCATTAGGTAGGTTACTCATTGTTTCCATTTTTCCATTGCCCGTTCAGGTCATGTTCTCCACTACATCTTATCCTTTGTAGCCCTTAGGTGGTATTTTTAGTATCCCTCTCATTCTCTGTCCTGCATCCATTTACACAAGCTTATTAGGTGGGTTACTCATTGTTTCCATTTGCCTTCAGGTCATGTCTCTCACGACATCTTATCCTTTGTAGCCCTTAGCACCATATATTTTTTTCCTATCCCTCTCATTCTCTGTCCTGCCATCCATTTACACAAGCTTATTAGGTAGGTTACTCATTGTTTCCATTTTCCATGTCTCTCCACTACATCTTATCCTTTGTAACATCATTTTTTAGTATCCCTCTCATTCTCTGTCCTGCCATCCATTTACACAAGCTCGTTAGGTAGGTTTCCCTTCCAGCTGCCTTCAGGTCATGTCTCTCCACTACATCTTATCCTTTGTCATTTCCATATATTTTAGTATCCCTCTCATTCCATTTATCCATTTACACAAGCTTATTAGGTAGGTTACTCATTGTTTCCATTTGCCCTTCAGGTCATGTCTCTCCCTACATCTTATCCTTTGTAGCCCTTAGCACCATATATTTTTTAGTATCATCCTATCCATTTACACAAGCTCTTAGGTAGGTTACTCATTGTTTCCATTTAGTTCAGGTCATCCTCTCCATTCTCTTATCCTTTCACCATATATTTTAGTATCCTATCATTCTCTGTCTGCCATCCATTTACACAAGCTTTAGGTAGGTTACTCATTGTTTCCATTTCATTGTCTCCACTACATCTTATCCTTTGTAGCCCTTAGCACCATATATTTTTAGTATCCTCTCATTTCTGTCCTGCCATCCATTTAAACAATTAGCTTTACTTAGGTTTCCATTTGCCCTTCAGGTGTTTCCACTTTTATCCTTCACCATCATATCCTCTCTTCTCCTTAGGTCTCTTTGAGGCCCTTCAGCCCTTAGCACCATATATTTTTAGTATCCCTCTCATTCCCTGTCCTGCCATCCATTTACACAAGCTCATTAGGTAGGTTACTCATTGTTTCCATTTGCCCTTCAGGTCATGTCTCTCCACTATATTTATCCTTTGCCCTTAGCAGCATATCTTTTTAGTATCCTCTCATTCTCTGTCCTGCCATCCATTTACACAAGCTCATTAGGTAGGTTGCATTGCTTTCTTTGCCCCTTCAGGTCATGTCTATCCACTATCTTATCCTTTGTAGCCCTTAGCACCATATCTTTTTAGTATCCCTCTCATTCTCTGTCCTGCCATCCATTTACACAAGCTCATTAGGTAGGTTACTCATTGTTTCCATTTGCCCCTTCAGGTCATGTCTCTCCACTACATCTTATCCTTTGTAGCCCTTAGCAGACATTTTTAGTATCCCTCTCATTCCCTGACCTGCCATCCATTTACACAAGCTCATTAGGTAGGTTACTCATTGTTTCCATTGCCTTCAGGTCATGTCTCTCCACTATCTCTTATCCTTTGTAGCCCTTAAGCATATTAGGTTTTAGTATCCTCTCATTGTCCTTCCATTTACACAAGCTTATTAGGTTAGGTTACTCATTGTTTCCATTGCCCCTTCAGGTCATGTCTCTCCACTATCTTTCCTTTGTAGCCCTTAGCACCATATATTTTAGTTCCCTCTCATTCTCTGTCCTGCCATCCATTTACACTCGCTCCTTAGCCATTACTCATTTTACCATTTGCCTTCAGGTCATGTCTCTCCACTAGGTTTAGCACCATATTTTTAGAATCCCTCTCATTCTCTGTCCTGCCCACACAAGCTCATTAGGTAGGTTACTCATTGTTTCCATTTGCCCCTTCAGGTCATGTCTCTCCACTACATCTTATCCTTTGTAGCCCTTAGCACCATATATTTTTAGTATCCCTCTCATTCTCTGTCCTGCCATCCATTTACACAAGCTTATTAGGTAGGTTACTCATTGTTTCCATTTGCCCCTTCAGGTCATGTCTCTCCAGGTCATTTGTATTTAGCAGCATATATTTTAGTATCCCTCTCATTCTTATCCTGCCATCCATTTACACAAGCTTCTCTCTATTACTCAATTTTACATTGCCCCTTCAGGTCATTCTCCCTCATCTTATCCTTTGTCCTGCCATCCATTCCCTCTCATTCACCTGCCATCCATTTAGGTTAGGTTTACTCATTGTTTCCATTTGCCCCTTCAGGTCATGATTCTCCACTACATCTTATCCTTTGTAGCCCTTAGCAGCATATCTTTTTAGTATCCCTCTCATTCCCTGCCCTGCCATCCATTTACACAAGCTTATTAGGTAGGTTACTCTTTGTTCCATTTGCCCCTTAGGTCAACACCATATATTTTTAGTATCCCTCTCATTCTCTGTGCTGCCATCCATTTTAAGCTCATTAGGTAGGTTACTCATTGTTTCCATTGCCACTTCATCTCCACGATATCTTATCCTTTGTAGCCCTTAGCACCATATATTTTTTAGTATCCTCTCATTCTCTGTCCTGCCATCCATTTACACAAGCTTATTAGGTAGGTTACTCATTGTTTCCATTTGCCCCTTCAGGTCATGTCTCTCACTACATCTTATCCTTTGTAGCCCTTAGCACCATATTTTTTATTTCATTCTCTGTCCTGCCATCCATTTACACAAGCTTATTAGGAAGGTTACTCATTGTTTCCATTTGCCCCTTCCATTTCTCCACTACATCTTATCCTTTGTAGGTTAGCACCATATCTTTTACTCATTCCCTGTCCTGCCATCCATTTACACAAGCTCATAGGTTACTCATTGTTTCCATTTGCCCCTTCAGGTCATGTCTCTCTATCCTTTGTAGCCCTTAGCACCATATCTTTTTAGTATCCCTCTCATTCCCTGTCCTGCCATCCATTTACACAAGCTCATTAGGTAGGTTACTCATTTCCATTTGCCCCTTCAGGTCATGTCTCTCCACTACATCTTATCCTTTGTAGCCCTTAGCACCATATATTTTAGTATCCTCTCATTCTCTGTCCTGCCATCCATTTACAAGCTCATTAGGTAGGTTACTCATTGTTTCCATTTCCCCTTCAGGTCATGTCTCTCCACCCTTATCCTTTGTAGCCCTTAGCACCATATATTTTAGTATCCCTCTCATTCTCTGTGCTGCATCCATACAAGTCATTAGGTAGGTTACTCATTTTCTTTCCATTGTCTCCCTTCTTATCTTTGTCTCTCCACCATCCCTTAGGAAGGTTACCATTTTCCATTTTTCGTATGTTCTCTGTCCCTTAGCCATCCATTTACACAAGCTTTTAAACATTAGGTAGGTTACTCATTGTTTCCATTTGCCCTTCAGGTCATGTCTCTCCACTACATCTTATCCTTTGTATCCCTTAGCACCATATGTTTTAGCATCCCTCTCATTTTTTCCTGCCATCCATTTCACAAGCTCATTAGGTAGGTTACTCATTGTTTCCATTTACCCAAGCTCATCTTAGGTTTCTCGGTTAGCATCATATCTTTTACTATCCCTCTCATTCCCTGTCCTGCCATCCATTTGCCCTCATTCAGGTTGCTCATTGTTTCCATTTGCCCCTTCAGGTCATGTCTCTCCACTACATCTTATCCTTTGTAGCCCTTAGCAGCATATCTTTTTAGTATCCCTCTCATTCCCTGACCTGCCATCCATTTACACAAGCTCATTAGGTAGGTTACTCATTGTTTCCATTTGCCCCTTCAGGTCATGTCTCTCCACTACATCTTATCCTTTGTAGCCCTTAGCACCATATATTTTTAGTATCCCTCTCATTCTCTGTCCTGCCATCCATTTACACAAGCTTATTAGGTAGGTGACTCATTGTTTCCATTGCGCCTTCAGGTCATGTCTCTCCAGGTATCTTATCCTTTGTAGCCCTTAGCACCATATATTTTTTATCCCTCTTCTGTCCTGCCATCCAGGTCACAAGCTTATTAGGTAGGTTGCTCATTGTTTCCATTTGCCCCCTCTCATGTCTCTCCACTACATCTTATCCTTTGTAGCCCTTAGCACCATATATTTTTAGTATCCCTCTCATTCCCTGTCCTGCCATCCATTTACACAAGCTTATTAGGTAGGTTACTCATTGTTTCCATTTGCCCCTTCAGGTCATGATTCTCCACTACATCTTATCCTTTGTAGCCCTTAGCATCATATCTTTTTACTATCCCTCTCATTCCCTGTCCTGCCATCCATTTACACAAGCTCATTAGGTGGGTTATCATTTTTCCATTTGCCCTTCAGGTCCTCTCCACTACATTCCCTTTGTAGCCCTTAGCATCATATATTTTTAGTATCCATTTCCCTTGCTGCCATCCATTTACACAAGCTCATTAGGTAGGTTACTCATTGTTTCCATTCAGGTCCCTTCTCCACTACATCTTCCTTCTCCCTTACATCATATTTTTTACTCCTTTTGTCCTGCCATCCATTTAGCAAGCTCATTATACTCATTGTTTCCATTTGCCAGGTCATGTCTCTCCATTCCCTGCACCCTTTTTAGTATCCTCTCATTCCCTTGCCATCCATTTACAAGCTTATTAGGTAGGTTACTCATTGTTTCCATTTGCCCCTTCAGGTCATGATTCTCCTCCCTTTGTAGCCCTTAGCATCATATCTTTCCCCTCTCTCATTCCCTCTCCTAGCCATTTTACACAAGGTCATTAGGTAGGTTACTCATTGTTTCATTTTGCCTTCAGGTCATGTCTCTCCACTACATCTTATTCTTTGTAGCCCTTAGCACCATTTTTTTTAGTATCCCTCTCATTCTCTGACCTGCCATCCATTTACAAGCTTATTAAGTGGTTACTCATTGTTTCCATTGCCCCTTCAGGTCATCTTATCCTGTCCATCATATCTTTTACTATCCTCTCATTCCCTGTCCTTATCCATTTACACAAGTTCATTAGGTAGGTTACTCATTGTTTCATTTGCCCTTCAGGTCATGTCTCTCCACTTCATCTCATCCTTTCTCCCTTAGCAACATATCTTTTTACTATCGCTCTCATTCCCTTTGCCATCCATTTACACAAGCTCATTAGGTAGGTTACTCATTGTTTCCATTTGAAACTTCAGGTCATATCTCTCCACTACCTTCAATCTCATTTGGTAGGTTAGCACCATATATTTTTCCATCCTCCTTGTCCTGCCATCCATTTACACAAGCTCATTAGGTAGGTTAATCATTGTTTCCATTGCCAATTCAGGTCATGCCTCTCCACTCTCTTATCCCTTTGCCCTTAGCAAAATGTCTTTTCAGTATCCTCTCATTCCCTGTCCTGCCATCCATTTACAAAGCTTATTTAGGTTACTCATTGTTTCCATCTGCCCCTTCATGTCACTCCACTTCTTATCCTTTGTAGCCCTTAGCATCATATCTTTTACTAACTCCCTGTCCTCCATTCATTAGGTAGGTGACTCATTGTTTCCATTTGCCCTTCAGGTCATGTCTCTCCACTACATCTTATCCTTTGTAAGCCCTCATTAGGTAGTATCCTCTCATTCCCGACCTGCCATCCATTTTTACACAAGCTCATTGGTTTACTCATTGTTTCCATTTGCCCCTTCAGGTCATGTCTCTCCACTACATCTTATCCTTTGTCTCCCCTTAGCACCATATATTTTTAGTATCCCTCTCATTCTCTGTCCTGCCATCCATTTACACAAGCTTATTAGGTAGGTGACTCATTGTTTCCATTTGCCCCTTCAGGTCATGTCTCTCCACTACATCTTATCCTTTGTAGCCCTTAGCACCATATCTTTTTAGTATCCCTCTCATTCTCTGTCCTGCCATCCATTTACACAAGCTCATTAGGTAGGTTACTCATTGTTTCCATTTGCCCCTTCAGGTCATGTCTCTCCACTACATCTTATCCTTTGTAGCCCTTAGCAGCATATCTTTTTAGTATCCCTCTCATTCCCTGACCTGCCATCCATTTACACAAGCTTATTAGGTAGGTTACTCATTGTTTCCATTTTGCCCCTTCAGGTCATGATTCTCCACTACATCTTATCCTTTGTCTGCCTTAGCATCATATCTTTTTTACTATCCTCTCATTCCCTGTCCTGCCATCCATTTACACAAGCTCATTAGGTAGGTTACTCATTGTTTCCCCCTCAAGTCATGTCTCTCCCCATCTTCCTTTGTCCCTGTCTCCATCCAGTATCCTCTCATTCCCCTGACCTGCCATCCATTTACAAGCCCTTAGGTAAATCATTGTTTCTTTTCAGTATCCCTCTCATTCCCTGTCCTGCTTTTTTACTATCCCTTTCATTCCCTGTTTGCCATCCATTTACAAGCTCATTAGGTAGGTTACTCATTGTTTCCATTTGCCACTTCAGGTCATGTCTCTCCCTTCATCTTATCCTTTGTTGCCCTTAGCACCATATATTTTTAGTATCCTCTCATTCCCTAGCCATCCATTTACAACATTATCTTTTTAGTTTCCATTTGCCCCTTCAGGTCATGATTCTCCTGTCTTATGCCATCCATTTAGCATCATATCTTTTGGTATCCCTCTCATTCCCTCCTGCCATCCATTTACACAAGTTCATTGCCATTGTTTCCATTTGGCCCTTCAGGTCATGTCTCTCCACTACATCTTATCCTTTGTAGCCCTTAGCATCATATCTTTTTACTATCCCTCTCATTCCCTGTCCTGCCATCCATTTACACAAGCTCATTAGGTAGGTGACTCATTGTTTCCATTTGCCCCTTCAGGTCATGTCTCTCCACTACATCTTATCCTTTTTACACCATATCATTTTAGTATCCCTCACATTCTCTGTCCTGCCATTCCATTTGCACAAGCTCATTAGGTAGGTTAATCATTGTTTCTTTGCCAATTCAGGTCATTTGTCTCCACTACGTCTTATCATTTTATCTTTAGCAAATATCGTTTCAGTATCCCTCTCATTCCTGTCCTGCCATGCCATTTACACAAGCTCATTAGGTAGGTTACTCATTGTTTCCATCTGCCCCTTTTCCCCTCCAGGTCTTATCCTTTGTTAGCTATCTTTTAGTATCCCTCTCATTCACTGTCCTGCCATCCATTTACACAAGCTCATTGGTAGGTTACTCATTTGTTCCATTGCCCTTCAGGTCATGTCTCTCCACTATATTTTATCCTTTGCCCCTTAGAAACATATCATTTTAGTATCCCTCTCATTCTGCCATCCATCCATTTACACAAGCTCATTAGGTAGGTTACTCATTGTTTCCATTTGCCCTTCAGGTCATGTCTCTCGACTACATCTTATCCTTTGTAGCCCTTAGCAACATATATTTTTAGTATCCCTCTCATTCCTGTCCCATGCCATCCATTTTACACAAGATCATTAGGTAGGTTACTCATTGTTTCCATTTGCCCCTTCAGGTCATCCATCTCCACTACATCTTATCCTTTGTAGCCCTTAGCATTATATCTTTTTTTATCGCTCTCATTCCCTGTCCTGCCATCCATTTACAAAGTTCATTAGGTGGTAGGTTACTCATTGTTTCCATTTTCCCCTCAGGTCATGTCTCTCCACTACATCTTGTCCTTTGTAGCCCTTAGCTACATATCTGGTTAGTATCCTCTCATTCCCTGTCCTGCCATCCATTTACACAACCTTATTAGGTACTTTACTCATTGTTTCCATTTGGCCCTTCAGGTCATGTCTCTCCACTACATCTTATCTTTTGTAGCCCTTTATCTTTTTGCCCTCATTCCCTGTCCTGCCATCCATTTACACAAGCTCATTAGGTAGGGTACACATTGTTTCCATTTGCCCCTTCAGGTCATGTCTCTCCACTACACCTTCTCCTTTGTAGCCCTTACAGTCATGTGTTTTTAGTATCCTTCTCATTCCCTGTCCTACCAACCATTTACACAACCTCATTAGGTAGGTTACTCATTGTTTCCATCTACCCCTTCAGGTCATGACTTTCCACTACATCTTATCCTTTGTAGCCCATAGCAGCATATCTTTTTAGTATCCCTCTTATTCCCTGTCCTGCCATCCATTTACTCAAGCTCATTAGGTAGGTTACTCATTGCTTCCATCTGCCCCTTCAGGTCATGTCTCTCCACTACATCTTATCCTTTGTAGACCTTAGCAACATATCTTTTTAGTATCCCTCTCATTCCCTGTCATGCCATCCATTTACACAAGCTCATTAGGTAGGTTACTCATTGTTGCCATCTGCCACTTCAGGTCGTGTCTCTCCACTACATCATATCATTGTAGCCCTTAGCAACATGTGTTTTTAGTATCCCTCTCATTCCCTGTCCTGCCATCCATTTACACAAGCTCATTAGGTAGCTTACTCATTGTTACCATCTGCCACTTCAGGTTATGTCTCTCCACTAAATCTTATCCTTTGTAGCCCTTAGCAACATGTCTTTTTAGTATCCCTCTTATTCACTGTCCTGCCATCCATTTACACAAGCTCATTAGGTAGGTTACTCATTGTTTCCATCTGCCCCTTCAGGTCATGTCTCTCCACTACATCTTATCCTTTTTAGCCCTTAGCAACATGTCTTTTTAGTATCCCTCTTATTCACTGTCCTGCCATCCATTTACACAAGCTCATTAGTTAGGTTACTCATTGTTTCCATCTGCCCCTTCAGATCATGTCTCTCCACTACATCTTATCCTTTGTAGCCCTTAGCAACATGTCTTTTTAGTATCCCTCTTATTCACTGTCCTGCCATCCATTTACACTAGCTCATTAGGTAGGTTACTCATTGTTTCCATCTGCCCCTTCAGATCATGTCTCTCCACTACATCTTATCCTTTGTAGCCCTTAGCAACATGTATTTTTAGTATCCCTCTTATTCCCTGTCCTGTCATCCATTTACACAAGCTCATTAGGTAGGTTTCTCATTGTTGCCATCTGCCCCTTCAGGTCATGTCTCACCACTACATCTTATCCTTTGTAGCCCTTAGCAACATATCTTTTTAGTATCCCTCTCATTCCCTGTCCTGCCATCCATTTACACTAGCTCATTAGGTAGGTTACTCATTGTTGCCATCTGCCACTTCAGGCTATGTCTCTCCACTACATCTTATCCTTTGTAGCCCTTAGCAACATGTATTTTTAGTATCCCTCTTATTCACTGTCCTGCCATCCATTTACACTAGCTCATTAGGTAGGTTACTCATTGTTTCCATCTGCCCCTTCAGGTCATGTCTCTCCACTACATCATATCTTTTTAGTATCCCTCTCACCTGTCCTGCCATCCACATCATTATCCTTTGTTTCCATCTGCCACTTCAGGCTATGTCTCTCCACTACATCTTATCCTTTGTAGCCCTTAGCAACATGTCTTTTTAGTATCCCTCTCATTCCCTGTCCTGCCATCCATTTACACTAGCTCATTAGGTATGTTACACATTGCTTCCATCTGCCCCTTCAGGTCATGTCTCTCCACTACATCTTATCCTTTGTAGCCCTTAGCAATATGTCTTTTTAGTATCCCTCTTATTCACTGTCCTGCCATCCATTTACACTAGCTCATTAGGTAACTCGCTGTTTCTCTTTTTCCCTGTTGCTTTTAATTTCTCTTGGTCGTGTTAAAATTTCCAACCCCGTTCTTCATTTTTTGGTCCCAGAAATGTGAACTCTCTGTTTCGGATTGTATGTATTCTCAGAATCCTTCTATTAAACCTCATTTCTTTTAGCTCAACTCGCCCCCCTCTCCCTCTGTCTGTCTGTCTCTTGATCTCTCTGAACAATATGGCTCAAGTATCCTTTACATCATGAGGAAATTGTCCAACACCAAACTTAAAAGCGTTCTTTTAATGGCACAATTTCACGTATACATCTGTGCGTGTGTGTCTGTATATCGGTAAATTAATTTTATTGAAAATATTTTAACATTCCAATATTTATTCTATACTTATAAAAAAGAAACTGAACATAAAAGCTCGAAGCTCGACAATACTTTTATTTATTTATTTATTTTATTCTTTTTTTTTTTTTTTTTGTCGTGGTTTCGCCTGCATGCCGTATTCATTCGCGTATATTTGCTGGGCGAAGTGTATTTACAATCATTATTGTTATTATATTACATCATAATTTACGTCATCGCTATAACATTCTACACATGCGTATTTTAAAACCTGTCTAAAAAAAATCAAATTAAATATAGCCGTCCCATTTGCCGTTGTTATCACATCGTAAATGAACTAGACCCGGTGAAAGACATTCACCGACTTCAAGATAAGATACGTTTCTGGGAAGTATTCCTCTCCTTATCGCTTCACAGGTCATTTAGTTTTCACTGGTCACTTGTAAAAGTCAGTTAGTACTTGGTTTTGAGAGTATAAGATACGCCTAAATTTAAATCATTTAATGAGAAAAATAAAGATCGATCGATTTGTGGCGATATTTTTGTGTTTAATTGAAGTTTTTTCAATGATTTTTTTTTATTATTTTTACGGTAAGGTTCATCTTGTACAAGACCCGGGGAGCCACTCGAGGCAGAGGGTTTATTTAAGAGGCAGTTTATATGGATAGAAGAAGGATATAACGGTTAACTCTACATTTTAACAGGTTAAGATTGTAGTGATCGAACAAACATTCTCATTGAATCCTGTTCCACTGGGCAGCGAGAAGAAGCTATTTGAGCGGAACTTACTCCTCGCCGATGAAATACGGAGGGAATGTTGGTGATTTGCTATTATATGGGAGTCAAGGCCGGTCCGGTCCGGTTCGTGAAGGTTTTTTTTTTTTCCACAGGGAAGTTACTGTTAGATCGGAATAGAGTTTAGCTGCCCATCTCTGATCGTCAAGACTTTTGGAGGTTCGCCCGTATATCGTCGCTGATAATTTATGTTATCAGAAATTACAAAGTGACACCTTAATTACACCAGTAATCAGAAATTACTGAGAAATGTCACCTTAGGAGACGCCTGTATTGTTCAGCAAGGCCTCGAAGGACTGACCGTTAATGACTGCCTTCAGTGATCCACCTGTTAAGAAGGATTTTATAATTGAGAAGACCCTCACATTGATTCCATACCTGGAGAGTTTGTGTAGTAAACTTTTAACCACAGCTTGTCTAAGATATCTAATGCTATGGTCTTCGAGGTGTGCGTGTCGACAAGGGCGTCACTAAATCTGTATATAATGGTAGGGCATCAGCAGTGGATCGAGTTGATCGAAACACATACTGCTCATCGCACAAGAGTTTGTTCCTATCTAGATGATGGACGATCCTCTTCTTGATTAAAGTCTCAGAAAGCTTTTGTTCACATGTTATTCTATCTAATAATCTCCTATGTTTTTATTCGTTTCTTCTTGATTAAATCCCGGTCAGTTCATCGTTCTATTTATTCTTACTCTGTTTGGCCTAGTAAGACACAAGGCCAAATACGAAGAATGGTAAATTGTATTTTGTAAATATTTCAAATGTGATGGATTTGTCTGACTTAATCGGCATTCAAAATTCAAACTTTAATTTGCGCTCGAATCTCGATCACTGACAGTTATATGTACACCTACGATTAAATTTTACATGAAGCTTAAAAGTTAAAATTTCTTAAATACGACTATTCGGATGAGATTCTCAAGTTTTAAAAGACATATATCACGTCCTTTCGAGACAACTTCTTGTCTTTCGCAGCTGCAAGCAAGGCTTCTCCTCTTACTATTCCTCCCAGTCCCTGTCCAGTCATCCATTTCAACAAGCTCGTTAGGTAGATTGTTCGCTGTTTTCTACCCTCCCTGTTGTTTGTACATGTTCCTGTGTGATTCATATTTTCCAACCCATCTTTCTGTTGTAACTGAGTTAGCAAAAATAGCCATAGAAAATTGGCTTAGCAACAAGTTCATTACCTTTTGGTACAGGGAAACGTAATATAGAATAGAAACTAGGGAAGAAAATGTTTAGCCGTGAATAACTAACTGTTTTCAGTAAAGATTACTGTTGCTACTGCTCGTCCTGATACTCCTCTTGATGTAGGAGTATTTTTATGTCTTTCATCCAACGGCCGAGTCTAAACTTGTAGGGAAATATTCTCCCTCACAATACTAATTTATAACTATCAACTGACATTTTTCTGATCTTAAGGACACATGTCACTTTGTTTCCATTTTCCTTAAAACTTTCTCATTGTTCACAAGATATGAACCACATCTTTATTGTTCCCCCCTCTTCATCGGTGAGTAAAATTGTCTCACATTTTACAATCATTTCAGTTATGTGCCATGCGTGATACACGCTCAGGCGATCATGTATCTTTCGATACGTGACTGACGAGGCAGATTTTTTCCCTCAAGGGGTTGCCATTTCTTTCTGTGGTAGACCAGTTGCCATCCAAGGCTATAGAACTTGTTCTGTCCTGCTATTTAACCATAGCTGGGTTGAGAAAAAGAGGATTCATACCTTTCCCAAGGGTATTAGCAAGTAAGTGAATGTAATGGATCCATTACTCCTCCGAAAAGGTGATATAAGAAAGGACTATCCAGAGAAGGCAGAATGGATGGCTGTCAATAAGTTAAAGCTGACAGGCTCATCACAATCAATAATTGATTGTGACGATCCCGTCAGCCAATCATTTATCTTGATCAATGACTTGGAATTGCTAATCGAAGAGCCATATTCCAGTTGGGCTCGTTATATTTACTTACGCGCAAATACTCTTGGAAAAGGTACGAATCCACTTCTTCTCCTCCCCAGCTGTGGGTTAATTAGTAATTAGTTATATTTCATCTGTTTTTACATATTTAAAATGTCACATTTCTCAGTAGTAGGCCCTATAGCCCCACCCGGCCCCACTTACTTGATTCTTAGGGGCATAAAATCAAGGAGTTGGCCCCGGGCATCACCAAACATCACCAAATCTCAGCACTTCACTGAAACAGAGAAAGAAAACTGTAGAAACGTCTAGACAAGGTGATATAAGAAAGAGATAAGAAAGGACTAACCAAAGAAGGCAGAATGGATGGCTGTCAATAAATTAAGGCTGACAGACTCGTTATAATCAATTATATTGATTCAACTGAGGGTATGTTTTAAAAAAAGATACAGCAACCTCTCAACATCGTTCATTTTTATATAGCAGAAAGATTTTAAGAAATTGAATGAAAAAGTGGAAAAAAAAAACATTTTTACGTGACGCGTTTCATTGTTAAAGACTTCATCAGATTCAATAACGTTTCGTTGATCTAACTAAACATGCGCCTAGAAGGAGGAGGGGAATATAAAAACACAAACTTATATATATATATATATATATATATATATATATATATATATATAAGCAAACACAGTGCTGACTGAAAATACTGGCACGGTATTAATTCCTTTAAAAAATAAACATTTAAATATTCCTGCAGTTACTTCTTTCGTTTTGTTATGAATGTCAGACGAATGCAGACACAGTCAATCAGTTATGTGCCATGCGTTATACACGGTTAGGCGATCATATATCTTTTGATGCATGACTGACGAGGCAGATTTTTTTTCCCGCAGTAGGTTGCCATTTCTTTCCGCGGTAGACAAGTTGCCATCCAAGGTGTGCTGGGGAGGTGGGGGAGAAGAATAGGATTCATACCTTTCCCAAGGGTTTTAGCACGTAAGTGAATGTAATGGATTCGACTGGAATTGAAACTCGGTCCTCCGATTCCTCAATACGCTATCCATTACTCCACCGTGCCTCCTCTACAATACAAACAGAAAATATCAATAGTAGGATTGAATCAAATACATTCATACGTTGCCAATCGAATTATCTTTTTAATTGTAAGGGTGACAGTGAAAAAAGATATTAACATATTGCTGATCCATACTTTCTAATAGTAGATGCTTGTGGAATCGGTGGTAAACCCCCAAAATGCACCGACTGCTTTCCATGCAGTTTCCGGTATAAACTGAGACAGAACTCAATCTACTGCTGATTGATTCCTTGTGACATATAATCCTCTAAAAGAATCATATTCGAATCTCGATTCAGCTCCGGTATCTGGCACATGCGACATTCATGATGCTCCTAGCGGGAGCCTCAATCGCCTCCTTAATGTTGCCGATCAGCGGGGCCTTGGAATTACAACCAGTTTTCTCTTTCTCAACGGCTCCCCGCCCTTAATAATGTATGGGATTAAAATCAGGGTAGTTAGAGGGCCAGAGATTGTGGCTGGTAAAAATTATCTGACAACCCCTTCTGACACTTTCTGGAGGTGTGACAGGGATCTGAATCTTCTTGCCACATACATGGTCTTCTAGAAGCCACCTCCATCTAACCAAGGCTTGACCTCAGTGTTCAACAACTCCACATAGCCATTCGAACTGAGCCTGAGACCTTGTTCAAAGGTGTGAGGTGGTATGACATCAACATCACTGGAGACACACCCCAAAACCGTCACATGGCACGAGGAACGTCATATGAATTGTAGACAAGCAGTTATGCAGCTGGTCACGACAAAAATTCTTTTCTTCTGAGAAGAGTCAGATTGTCCTTAGTTCATCAAGATGTTTCACCTTGTTTAGGAGTTTCTTTTAGAAAGTCTTCTCTTGCCCTTCTTGAAAGAAGTTGACCTTTACACCTCATATGATTGGTAGCGAAGGTCCTCATTCAAGGCCAGGTTTATGGTGGAAATTTCAACACCCAAAAGTCTGCATTCCTTTGCTTGGTTTTCTCTTGCACTTCTTGAAAGAAGTTGACCTTTACACTTCTTATGACTGGAAGCGGAGGTCACCATTCAAGGCCAGGTTTATGGTGGAAATTTCAACACCCAAAAGTCTGCATTCCTTTGCTTGGTTTTCTCTTGCACTTCTTGAAAGAAGTTGACCTTTACACCTCTTATGACTGGAAGCGGAGGTCACCATTCAAGGCCAGGTTTATGGTGGAAATTTCAACACCCAAAAGTCCGCATTCCTTTTGCTTGGCTCTTCCATCACTTCCTACTGTAGTTGTTGGATGAATTCTGGTCTACAGAGGCAATCAGAGAAGCTGTAATCATTGAGCAGCTGTAATGATTCGTGCCGAGGATTTTGATGTCAGTTAGCTATGACACCTCTAAAACTGTAGTGACTAGTTGTCACAATGCCGTTCAATGTTTACAGATATTCCAAACCAATCGGAAAAATTAAAACATTAAACTTTGTTGAATATCGCCCGAACACTCTGTATTTAAGCGTCTTGATTTGGAGTTACAAATCTCGGTTTGTTTTGGTATTTTCTTGTTTCAAATCACAGACTAGCACAAAATGACAATGCATTTTATAAAATCGATTGATTAAACTGTAATTGATTCTGTGAACATTCATGAATATTTCCTTAACAGAATTTCAAATCCCAGACTAACGGTAAATTCTTTCTGTTGACATTTAGTTTCGCTTTTTGGGTTTTATGAAATATTTCTGGCACTGTATTTGAGACACCAACCTTGTAAATCCCGGGCGATCCAAAGGCATATTAGCATTTTATAAAATTGTTTTCATCAAGGAGAATTGTTTCAGTAGATTTTGTTATTTGTTAGTGGAATGTGACCTCCTTTCAAATACTGTAAGCACTTTTTAATCTTTCTGGATTGTATGTAGAGAAATGTTTTGGAAGAATAGTTTCAAAATACTTTCAATACATTGACTGTTGTACCAGGGGTAGTAATAGTTACTATATTAAACCGAAACTGTTAATATCTATCTATCTATCTATCTATCTATCTATCTATCTATCTACCTCAGTTTGTTCATATCTATCTATCTATCTATCTATCTATCTTATTCTGTTCATATCAATGTATTTACTTCCATTCATGTAGATATAGTTTTTTTTCTTTTGTTTTCAAATAGCCGTGTAAGCGTTTGTATGATATGGAACAGTAGTGAGTTCAAATGTGAACACAGACAAACGATTCGTTAAAAGCAAAACGGATATATTAGGCTGTGGTGCATTCTAAGATTACGTCAATATCCTGAATGTGGTCCTGTATAATAGCTGTAGCCAATAGTTGCAAAGATATAAGGAAAACGTTTTTTTTTGGTATTTTTTTTTGTTTTTTTCCTTTTTTTTTTGGGGGGAATATCTTGACTTTCAATGAGACTCAGGCGTAAATAGATATGAACAGTATATATATATATATATATATATATATATATATATATGAGTGTGTGTGTGTGTGTCTCTGTGTGCGTCTGTGTATTAGTGGACTTCAACATTTACTGACTGAGCGAGACAAATAAACAGACGAGTGGTTGGTTAATTCAACGTGTTTCTTTGAGTGAATTGCATTTTGATTATAATATCCTGTATATCACTTTTCTAATTTTCCAATGAATTGCTTTTGGCTTCAATATTTGGTTTCTCTTTAATAAAAAAATAAAATAAAATAAAAACTTTCAAATTTCGTGAAACAATTTCAATGTTGTAAGCCGTTTATAACGTGGACCTTCCGCATCTAAAAAGAGGACAACCAGATAAAAACTGTGTCTGGGTTAAAAATTAGCATTACATCCGTTTAATAAAATAAAAATAAAAAAGCTTTCAAGTAGAGTCATTCATTTCGATGCTTAACCGCCCGCATTCAAAGCCATAAACGTAAACCGAGCTACTTGGGTAAAATTTCCTTATTATGCACTTAGATCAAAGCAGCCAATCAAATTTGACGTGAAAAAAAATGCCATGATAATTCTATTTTCAGCTACAACCGTTTGAACGAAATAAAACTGGTCGCGAACTTGTCTGGAATTTGAACCGAAGTCCCAACGCGCATCAGGCTAGAATGATAACCCGAGGCAGAGGAGCCAAACGAAAATGGCGGTTTTAGAATTTTGTTAGGGCTTTAAAAACAGACATTATAAAAGTATGTATAAATACATACAAAAATATATAAAAACAAAGCAGAGGTAAGAGTAAGCATTGGAAGACAGAGTTACTCACCGTAAAGTGGTACAAAAAAAAAATATAAAGAAGCAGGCTAACCTCTTATTGCTCCTCGCTCTTCGGAGCCAATCGAGGACAAAAACACAAGTAGGAGCACAACGACGAGAAAAGAGAGAAAATTACTGCCATCAACATTATAAGATTAACACAGATTACATTTAGACCCAGCAGCCATTCCTGCTGCTTTCAAAGAGAAGGCTGCATGTGTTTTGTCCTCGATTGAGATCTGAAGTGCGAGGAGCGACAACCGTTAAGCCAATTTTGATCATTTCTTTTTTGTTGCTATATTTTTCAGTCCTCCACTTTACGGTGAGTAATTTTATTTATGCTTGTTCTTCTTCACCTTATGTAATGCCAGTTTGAAGAAACAAAAGTATGAGACGAACACACTCGGTGTTAGAAAACACAATTTCTAGCGAGAATCGTACACCGAGACCAATAAGCCAGTGGATCGACGTAAATAGATAGACGGATAGATGTCGTGGTTGGTGTAACTCGTAGCCGGGTATTGGCTTGCTCATCGGCATTTCCTTCTGTGTTAAATGTGTCTTTTGTTTGATCTGAAGAGACGTCCGCAGTCACCGCATGGTAGGATAGGACGGTTAAGTGAATGGAGAGTTCTAGCTTTTCTTAGGGCTCTCTTCGCCTCTTCTATTTGTCTTCTGGTGTTTGTTTGTTTTTGTTGTTGTTGTTGTGTTTTTTTTGTTGTTGTTTTGTTTTCGTTTTTTTTTTTTTTTTTTTCTAATTAGTCCTTTCTGCAGATTCCGTTTCCCAAATGGCCGGACCGATTTCTGGCCTCAAGGCGTTTTTGAGCTGATCCTTGAATCGATAACGTGGGACTCCACGTGGTCTCTTGCCAGATGCGAGCACCAAGAAGAGGATTTGTTTGGGTAGACGATATAATAACACCGTATTTCACGGATAGAACGGAAATGCTGAAAGGAAAAGGAGTCTTTTTTTTTTTTCAAATATTTATTGTTGGTAATTTTTTTACTATAAAATTGTATTACTGGTATTTTTACTATGAAAATATATATTTATACTTTCATAGTATTTTGACCCCAGTTGGGGTTTAACTATTTGCCCATAGTTGGGAACCTAACAGGTGCTACCACATTAGGTCAGAGTGGACCTGGGAACAATAGCAATTAAGAGGTTGTTCCACGCTCCTCAAAACCTCCCCATCAAAGGCCTTGCTGCAGGATGTAGTCATACATCGGACGCTATTAATTATAAAAACCTTACATTCATATTATATGAGAAATAGCGGGATGGTTCAAGATTTGAACCAGGGATAAGAAATAACAGGATAGTTCAGAATTTGAACCAGGGCCGCCCACATTTTAAGCAAGAATCATATACGCAAACCAACGAATCTGTACTTGGAATAACCGCATATTTTCAAAACCTTATATCTGATGAATAACGGGATCGCCCCAGATGTCTTGCACCATAAGCGAGAATCATACTCCTGAAAAGAGACCAGAGACTGGAAATACCGTATAATTTTCATAAATTACATTTATATTACTTTACCAATATCTGGTTCAACTGGGATTTGAACCCGGGTCTTCCAGCACTTAATGCAAGAACCATAGCGCTGGTATAGCGAGCCACTAATAGAGAATAAAGCTTAATTTTTATTAATTGACAAAAACCTTACATTTATATCACTCTTAGAAAAACTATTTAACATAAACTACTGCTTGAAATCCTTCTGAAGCATGCGGAAGATGTCAAGAGTATGCTCTATTTTCAAGAATGCTGTTAAGCGCTCATCGTCGTCTCTATATAGACCCATGAGTGTTCTGAGTATCATTAGTAAATTTTTTAAGCTATAATCAACAAGGAGGTTGTTGCTTACCTCAATAGGGATAACCGCTTTAGCGACAAGCAGTATGAATTTCGATCGTTTCGGTCCACTGCTGATATTCTGTAATTACTGAAATAATCAGAGAGGCACAGTTGACACGGTGTGACATAGACGGTCACTGTAGAAACCCTCTAGAATTACTGGAAGAGTATTCTGAATTATGTTCTTCTTAACAAGTTAGCGGCCAGTCTTCCGAAACCCAAGCATTTGCCTTCCAGGGGTCGCTTCACGCTCCAACTTTTTTTAATTTACATAGATGATCTCCCTAAGAGTATACTCAGATCTCTTACGATATATCTATGCTGTTGATACAAGGGTGTGCGAATGCAACACCCAAACTCCAGATATGTTGTACTTGGAAAAAGAAAAATTAAATTGATGATCAGAATTCATTTTCCGGCATCATGTGTTGCATTCAGTTTATAACTATTGCTCCCGGAAAGGCATAAATCACTCTCCGCTCTTCCCAACTATAGGTTAAATAACAGTGCAAACTGGACTTTGTAGCCTTGGGTGCCAACCAACCTAGGAGAATAATAACTCTGAATTCAATCCGTTAAAAAACAATGAGAAACAACAATTTATCCCAATAAGCATGTTGTCGATCATGCCCAACGAGCTAAGAACTGAACATTTTTTAAAATTCGCCATCACAATGATTACAGTTACGTTAAGTTTGTCTTTGCAATTCACCCCTGAGGATGATCACAGAGGAGATCGAAAGTACTTGGATTAACAAAAACTACGGCACCTTCCATAATGAATTTCAACTTAACATCAAGAAGCCAAGTAGAAAACTAGAAAGGATTATTATAAAACTGACATAATATGTCTATATATATTATTCAGTGAAACATGCTTGAATGATATGCTGCCTAAATATATAGATATATTCTTTATTTATTTAGCCACAGTTCAGCGGAAGGTTGAAATGTCTCTCCAATTTACTTAGAAGAGGATGGAAAGAAATAGAAGAAACTCTCCATCCAAGTCTATCCCATAAACCTCCCCAGGGTAACCTTTTCGGCTGACATGAAACCGAAAGACAATATTAAATCTATTGCTAGGTCAACTGCTAAGAGAATTACTTCACTGTGTCGGGTGAAACAATTTATTTTTCTCTGCAGAATTTATCGTACATATCTATAAGTCTACCATTCCTCCATGCTTAGAATATTGCCGTCACATATGTTCCGGTATACCTGCTATTTACCTTGATAAAATCCAAAGAATCAGCAATATCATTGGTCCTGATCTGACATCTCGTCTTCAGTCAATTTCCCACCGACGTAAAGTTGCTTCCCTGTGCCTTTTCTATAAATACTTTCATGGTAATTGTTCGGATGAGCTCATCGCTATGGGACATAGACTTTTTAAAATTTAAACTCAGTACTAGACTGGCGATGAGGTTTCCTCAATTTACAGTTGAATTGGCTAAATGTAACTGTAAGTTCTATGCTAACAGTTTGTTCTTACGCACTTCTCGCTTATGGAACTGCCTTCCGGCTCCATGCTTTCCAGTCAACTTTAATCTTCAAAAATTGAAATGCAATGTCAATTGTCATCTACTGTCTTCCTGATTGCTGTTCTTTTGTTTCCGCTCCTTTATAATGATTCTGTTGTCTAATTCTTTCACACCCAGTAAGCCCTGGTGTCTCAGTTGCTTTACTTGCTTGCATGGGGTGAAGGTCGATTTTAAAAATATATGTATATGGTTACAAAGGGTTTCCCATAGAGCAATGGCTATTAAAAACTCACCCTATTTTGGTATTGTTGTTGGTTAAGTTACATATGAAATCTTCAATTGAATTCTTACTCGAAAGTAATTCTTACATTTTATGAATTCAATAAAATATTCTTTTATTTTACTATTATTTAGTGGATTTATTGTCATGTTGGGGTGAACTTGATTATATATATATATATATATATATATATATATATATATATATATATATATATATATAATATAATTTAGATTACAGATACTAAAGCAATTTATATTAAAAATTAAAGCCGGCACTGAACAAAAAGCAACTATGAATACTGCAGTAATATTCTGAAATGCCTGTAAAGGGACAGTTTTTCACACTTTAAGGGTAATTCGTGAGTATGAACGGATTTTATTAAAATTGCCAGACATAATGTCTGTAATTTATTCAATCAGACATGCCTAACATATATATATATATATATATATATATATATATATATATATATATATGTGTGTGTGTGTGTGTGTGTGTGTGTGTGTGTGTGTGTGTGTGTGTGTATATATATATATATATAAATCAAAGAGGTCTGCAAATGAAAAGAATGAACTTATTATAAAACAGACTTGTCTTTCAGTATATATACGTTTCACTCTTTTTCCATCAGTTCAGATTGAATAGATGTTTTAAAAGAAGCAATTTATTTTCAAGAGGCATAAGTATATTTCAAAAGAGGTATAATTTTAATTGCCTACTTGAGCAATAAAATACTAAACATTAAACCATAAGTACTCTATAGATATGCGACAGTTGTCGATCAGACCATTTCTACTGGAAAATAGACGTACAGTTCAGCTGTGTGAATACCTATCGCAGATGATGTCTGGAGTTTTCCACATTAAAATCTCTTTTCGAACTGAGACGAATTATTTAGCGGTATGGAAGCTAGTATAAAGCATCATCAAAACTTATGAAAACAAGGCAGAAAAAAAAAGAAACTCTGTTTACTGAACACGTGAGGCAAAGAAAAACAAATTTAATATCTGGTTCTAGATTTTTTTGACTTGTAAAGAAAACCACCATTGAGATTTATGTCGTTTCGTTTAGTCAGGCACAACAGGAAAATAATTCTCAGGCCATAATCTTCCCAAAAAGAAAGAAGCTATGAACAAATCTATTGCGTGGTGATATTTGAAACTCATGTGCATAAGAGAGTACAAACCTCTTTTCACTCTCAAACAGGATATAAAACGTATTGTTGTGAAAACGGTGTACAATTGATACGCACGTTGTTTTGGAATCTGCACATCTATTGATCCGTATCTGTGTTTATTTACTGTAATCAAGTTACATGATCTGTGGGATTAATCATGCGAAAACTGACGCACATGTTTAGGGCATTGTAGATTTTTGTTAACCCTCAATATATTTATTAAAGCTGGATGGGTATTCATTCAAACGCATTCTTGGGTAAGTAGTCCTGGCGGCGTCCATCTCTCTCCAGATCAGACCACTGTCAAATATCATCAAACTGTATGGCTCACCACGGTCGTTGTTTCTATCATTGGAACCGTCCTCCTTGACCCTTGACACGAAGCCCTCCACCCATTGATGCCATATTACTACACTGGATGCATACATGGCCCAGTTTACTCCATTGTGCTAGATGGGTGTAGACCCTACAAGAAGGTTCATTCATCCTTGGACAGGTCTTGTTTTTCATCTTGCCAGCCGCCTTTCCCGCCATAAAAATATGGTAGGAGAATCGGTTTAGCCGCCGATGACGCGAATATTCGACAGACACTATTGAGCTATATAATACCAGTAACAATTCCAAAGTAACCGGACAGTCTCTATGTTGAATCTTGAATAAATTAAAACGTATTCGGGCTGTGTCACTTTTCATTTCTGTCAGTGTATTTAGAATAGATCAACAAAAAATACACTGAACCAAAGACACAGGAAATTAGACTCAAAATTAAATGGATGTATTTCTTCATTAAGTACTGATCACCATTAGTTTTGTGCGTCTGTGTGTATGACATTTGTATGGCCTTTTGTCTGAAAGGACCACGATCTTTATCTGTAGATCTGTAAACGAAGTGTTTGTGGAAATTCAAGAGGCTAGCGCTTTGTCATGCTCTTTCATGATTTTCTGTGTTAGTCAAGGAATTTTTCTCGCTTTTTGGGAGAAAAGTGTTGCCTTTTGTTTTTACTACACTTGACATTGACAAAATGATGAAGTGGGAGAGTACTTCCCCGTCGCTCTTATTTCTAAGATATCAAGCAGACAAACGGAAATTAAATAAATTAGAAGAAGATATCTAGAAGTGCATTTGATATAATTAATGCGCGCACAGATTTGTATTATAAAAAAAGAATAAAATAAAATTTAATTTTAAATTAAATTAAAAAAAATGAATAAATCGTATACATTTTGTGCGGCCTCGTTCGCAATCGCCGTTACTCATGACGTCACGCTAGATCATTCCAAACGTTCAGCGTCCGAAAAAATACCAGAATACAAACAATGGCAGTCTAACTACCACAACACACTATATCGGTTCTTGATAATGACTGTAAAAGTCAATAGTACTTGAACAGAATTAACAAAATATAAATTTCAGACATTTTATCCACAACTTCAACCACAATATTCAACACCTTAATTTAATACATCATCGAAAAATTCGGTAATAAATTTATTTATTTCTGTTTTTTTAATATCTACTTCATCAGACCGAAATTTCAAAATGGTTTAAATTTATTCAGACAATTTATTAAAAATTATTTTAAAATTAAATCACAAGAGAAAAAGGAAGTAAATGTCTAAAATACTTGACATAGAAAAGTTTTCCTGGGGATTTACATTATTGAAGAGAGTAGTGGAGGAAAGAAAAAGGAGAAGCAAGATGTCAACACATTAAGCAGGGATATATATCCTAAGTAATTTATCGAGTCTAGAAGAAACTTCAATAGAATCCAGAAAAGCACTGGACGGCTGTTTCGTCCTATATTTGGAAGTCATCAGCAGTGTGCATCCACTACCGGGAATTCAACCGGACCGTTACGTTACGACGCAAGCTTCATACCAACTGTACCAACGGGCTTTGGTGATGAAGAGGTAACGAATTAGACGCTATATATCGCCACTCTTCACAAATTCCGTGGTGCAACTCATCTGAGTTTTCCTTATCTATAGGACAGTGCCTCCACGAGCCACGATTTCTACCCCCAAGCCGCTCTATCCAGAGCACTAGAAGCAGGTTCAAGCACGGTTATACAAGTAGTACTGTTGGTATGACACTTGCGTCGTATAGTAACGGTCCGGGTTCAATTCTCGGTAGTGGATGCGCACTGCTGATGAGTCCCAAATATAAGACGAAACGGCTGCCCAGTGCTTTCTACATTCTTTTGAGGTTTCTTTTAGACTCGATGAATTACTTAATTATGATTATCTCAAATCCTATTAATAATTTCTATCAGGGATAGAGCATAAGTAATTATAAAAGTGGGTAAGATCAACACCCAGTGGCGACAGTCTGTTTTATGTTTAAACATATGTCTACATGGCCTGAAGATTGCATTTAAGCATGAAACAGACTGCCACCTTTGGATGCTGACGTCAATATCCACTATATATATATATATATATATATATATATATATATATATATATATGATAATAATATACTGTAAGGTATACTATATTTATAGGTTAAAATGCTCCATATCAGGGATAGAGCATAAGTAATTATAAAAGTGGGTAAATGAAAGGGGGACAACTCATATCGAGTTATACTTACAAAAACCCAGGTTGTTTGGGTGTGTGTGTTCGTTTATATATGGGATCGGATTTCCTACATTTTTCAACCGTTCACTTTTTTTTGGCAGGTAGTGATTCTTATTGTCTTGCACACTTTTTTTCTTTATTTTTACATTCAGAATGCTTTAAAAATTCTATTTACAAGACAATTGTTTATAAAAAATTCTATTCAATCGAGAAACTCATAACGATGGAAAACAATGTTTTTGTTTGAGTTTGGGTTTGACCAATTCGTAAAAAAAAACAAAAACAAAAAACTAATTAAGACATGCGTGTCCGTCAACCATAAACAATAATCTTTGTCAATTTTATTTTTCAGTTTTTATGATGGTCGATACTTGATCTATCTTTTACTGTTACATCCCCGGGCAACGCCGGGCTCTACTGCTAGTATTTTTATAAAAACTGAAACCAAACCTCAATAAAATTAATTACGAATACTCCACAAACATTTTGAAATGTAAAAATATATAATCTTTAAATGTTAGCGCTTGTCATTAATAGTTTTTCCGGAATTTATGCTATGTAGAAAGTACTTGGAAATAAATACAATATGATCCAACACGATGTTTTTCCTTTCGTCTTTTAATAACCACACAAAAAAGAAGCTTATCCGCGAATATGAAAGGATCCTATCGAGAATAAGTAGACAGAACATGTCTCAATTATTTAACGAAACTTGTCTTAACACACATGCATATATATATATATATATATATATATATATATATATATATATATATATATACCTCACCGATGTATTCGTGCCATCTTTCAAGAATTTTCGTCTGGAATTCTCTATTGTTTGCTTCCATCGTTTTGCATATGCCTAAAATATTCGCATTTAACCTATTCATTTCATTCTTTACATTTCGTATTTTCTGAAAGACGTTCCGGTGGTACCTGTCGATCATGACTCTCCTTACCGAGCGGAGAGTTAATTCTAGTTGACTTAGAACCCTCTTCACGCAGTTATCTCTGATAATAATAATAATAATAATAATAATAATAATAATAATAATAATATGATCGAGAGCAAAGAATGTAAAATGGTTTCCCGCTGCCTTCTCCACTGTGATATTGTTGAGACTCCACCTCTAGTTAACTGGCCGTTGGCTCATCAAGAATTATTCCACCTTTAGATATGTTTTATTTTTCATCCTATCCGCTTGCTAACCACCCATCTCACAGGTATAAAATTGGAGTCTGGGAGTCGGTCTAGTCGCGGACAATTCGACGCTCCCTTCCGGGAAGTTATTGATCCGTTTCAAGTCAAGGTGGAATTACTACAACCGATTAGGGCAGGAAAGACATTTAACGGAATTCAACTGTAGTTTACTTATGATTAATATACATGAATCAACGTTAATATTTATGTAAGAAAAGGAAATAATGAAGATTTAATTTAGTATAAGTTTCGTTAGCACCTATATATGAAAATAAATTATTCCCTGACTCTATCAAAACATATTTCGCCAAGCCTCTCGTCCATCTAAGAATAAAGAAGACTACCCAAGAGTGGAGGCACGGTGGAGTAATGAATAGCGGCTCGGGGTGAGGAATCGGAGAGCAGAGTTCAAATTCCAGTCGAATCCATTACGTTTACTTACGTGCTAATATCCTTTGGAAAGGTATGAATCCGCATCTTCTCCCACAGCTATGAGTAAATGGCGGGACAGACGGTGTTCTATAGCCTTGGATGGCAACTGGTCTACCGCAGAAAGAAATGGCAACCTACATCCGGAAAAAAATCAGCCTCGTCATTTAAGTATTGAAAGATACATGATAGCCTAAGCGTCTAAGTCACGCATGGTACATAACTGACTGATCCAAGAGTATGAATAGAAAATAAATAAATAAAAACACAAATAAAAAGTAGTAAAATTAAATTAAGTAATCATCATCATCATCATCATCATCATAATCAATCGTTCGATTGCTTTAATCTTCGAGTGGGGGTCTGAGGGTAGAATAAACAGGAAGACAACTTCCTCCAGGCTAATCTGCTGATCTGGCATGGTGTTGTTTTGATTATTCTTCCTCATGATACTTTCGATGGACTTTCAGACTGGCGTGCCTATCTCCAACAGCGGAAGACCCCGGAATATGGTGTGGGTCACCATCAGTTGGTACCACAAACGACCTTCCTCAGGTTTTGAATTCAGTGCTATCCTTCTAATAGACCTGTTGCCACCCAAGGCTATAATGTCTACTGATATTCAAACCATAGCTGGGTATTTGCACGTAAGTGAACGTAACGAACTCAACTGAAATTCGAACTGAGGTTTTATGAGGTTAATCCGGTTTATCAGGTTTTATGAGATTAATCAGATTTTATGAGATTAATCAAGATTACTCAGATTTTATGAGATTAATCAGGTTTTATGAAGTTTTATGAAATTTCATGGATTAATCATGTTTTATGCGGTTTTATAAGATTAATCAGGTTAAATACCTCTCAAATGGGGAGATCAACGCAGCCACCTCAAACTTCCAAATTATTTTTTTGATCGATTTCACCCCATGCAAGGCAATAAAGCAATGGGGTTACAGGGTGTGGAAGTATTAGGAATAGAAACATTAATAATGAGCGAGAAGAGGAAAGCGTAACCAGGAGGACCGTAGATAGCGATTGACATTGCATTTCAATTTTTAATGATTAAAACTAGCCAGAAAGCATGGAGCCGGAAGGGAGTTCTACAAGCGAGAAGTGCGAGAAAAGAAACGTTTAGCATAGAATTTACGGCTACATCTAGCCAGTTCAACTGTAAATTGATGGGATCTCGATCTAGTATTGCGCTTAAATTCAAACAGTCTAGCCACCATACTGAAGTGCGATATTTATTTTGTAAAATTATACAAAAATGTGACACAAGGCCAAAAGGGAATGGGCAAATGATTGTCTTCTTTTGCCTTATAATTAAACTGACCCATACATACTATTGAATTCCTGACACCAAACAATATATTCTTACTGACAATTCTTACTATATCCACCATCATACCTTCAAATCTCTATGAAGTCCTAACTAGTCCCCATATGTACAATTTTACCTGTAGCGGGAGGAGAATAAAACAACAATTTTTTAAAATTGTAAACCTCAGTGTGTATTTACAATATGTGAAAAGGCTATTTACAAAAAACAAAATATTGTTTGTAATAAAAAAAATCCACAGTCACTAAATGTGGCAGAATTATAAGTTAACTGGACGAAATGCGTGACTAAGTTAATTAATCAATCATTCGCCTAATTACGCACTGAAACACGCAATGAACCAAGCACATCAACAAATACGAAAAAAAAGCACATTCGAAATACGAAAAGCATTCCGCATCCACCAATGAACTGACATTTTTGGTCACGTAATGGGGGAGGTGAGGGGAATTGAACTAAAGAAAGTGGAAAGGGCAGAAATAAAAGGGGCTAATAAGCACACATCCCCTAGCTAAGTTAACTTTGAAAGAAGAAACTAAAGACAACACTAAATTAATCTAATTTAGGGCAGGGTTGGTGATGTTCAATGCAGATAGAACAATTTTCTTATGCCTAACCGGCATCAAAGTAACGCTCTAAATCGGACCCTCTTACTCGACACAAACGTGCAAGACTCACCCACCTTTTGCCAAATTCTGATGGAGGGAGCCGCTGACTTTCCATCCTAATCTTGACTTTATGCTGATGCTTAAAGAACATGATCAATTGGAATTTCGTCTGATGTGTCTTCCATATCACGACTTTCATAACGCCCAGCAAGCAAACGAACACGCAGTGGTTCAGCCTTCGTCAACGGTGGTAACACAAACAGACCTGGCATTAAGGACGAAAAACTCACAGCTAAACACATTCTTCTGTCTTTCCCTTTAAGGAAAGATTCCTCCGGGACCACAAGCGAACTGCGACCTCGGCCTTCTCCCGCACTTCTGACCAATTTATTTCCAAGAGGAGATCAGGACTGAACCCTACCTTGAGGAAAAGGTCTGGGAAAAGAAACTCTCTTCCACGCAACCAACCGCAAGCCAACAGACTTATCGCGGTTGATCTTGGCCCCTGTCACAGTCTCGTATCCTCTGATTTCTTTGCCGACTTCGTCAATCTCGGCTCTGCTAGTCACAAGAACCGTAACGTCGTCAGCATAGGCGGAATACCTGGCCGAGGTGGGTAGAACCAGGAAATTCAGATTCGTCTTTAACTTGCGAAAGAATGGCTCCAACGCAAGAAAATAAAGCAAAGGCGAAAGTGGGCAACCTTTAGGAATGGAGCGAGACAATACGAAAGGCTCAGATCGAACCCCATTCACTTCAACCAGCGCACTGGGTGACGCATACAGAAGTCGGATCTAGGTGCGAAAGTACGGCCTGAAACCGGCGACCGAAAGAACAGCCTCCAGAAATCGAAAGTCAACCCTATCAAAGGCCTAGGACTGATCTAAATTGGTCAATGCAGCTTTACTGTCGACTTGCTCGATGATCAAGCGTACCATATAAAGGTTGTCCTGAATAGTCTTGCCCTTCAAACACAAGTCTGTTTGGAGTCAATCAGACTAGAGATGACACCCTGCAGGTAGATATATCATTCTCGTTGAGTCATTGAGATCCTTCGGTTGATGAGTTAATTTGTTTTTTAAATAAATCTGTTTCATGTGAAGTTACTACTTCAAAGTATCAATAATTTTTTTTCTTTAAAGTGAATTGCTTTATTTTCAAACAAATCTGTTTCATGTGAAGTTTCTACTTTAAAATCTAAATTAATTTTTTCATTAAATTTAGTTACTTTATATGTATTTTATTTCTACTTTAAAATATTAGTAAGAATTGATTTTTATTTCTTTACACAGAGTTAATTTGTTTTTCAAATAAATATGTTTTCTACTTTATAATATTAATTAATAAAAATAATAAAATAAACAAGTTTATTTTGTCTTTCAAATGTGTTTCATGTAAATCTTCAGTTTAAAAATACTAAATGATTTTTTTTCTTTTAAGTACTTTAAACTGAGTTACTTTGATTTCAAGTAAATGCATTTCATGTGGATCTTCTACAGTACTTTAAAATATTAATAAAAAAAAATTAATTGAATTTTATTTTAAAAGCCTTGTTTGTCTATTTTAAATATCAATAATTTTATGTTAATAAACTATGTGGCCAAATAAAATTGTAATTTTTTTAATGTGGCCCTAGAACTGAAGTTTGCCAACAACTGCTCTATTTCAAATCCATCTGGCCCTGCTGCTTTGTTTCTGCTCAATTTGGTCAGTGCGGATTTCTTTTCAGACTTTAACATTTCTGCTCCTTTCATATTTTTGTGTATTGCAGGTTTTTAAGCTAGAGCGTGCTGTTGGCGTACAGATCGAACTTTTCAACCCGACGAAAATATTTTTTTCTCTGGGATTGTCATACCCTCAGGGACTTTTCGGGCTAATGTTCCCAACTGATATGAAGGGAAAAGACTATATTGAATCCATTTCTAGGTTGCTAATGAGAAAGTTGGTTCACTGTGTCGCATGAGACAATTTTTATCTCCAGAATCTATCATACATATCTATAGGTCTACCATTCGTCCATGCTTAAAATATTGCTACATATGGGCCGGTGTTCCTTCAATCTATCTGGAGCTCCTTGACAAAATCCAAAGAAGAATCAGCAATATTACTGGTTCTGATCTGGCTTTCTAGCTTCATTAAATTTCCCACCGCCGTAAGATTGCCTCCCTTTGCTTTTTCTAGAAATACTTTCATGGTAACTGTACGGATTAGCTCTTCGCTATGGTATATAAACTTTTTGAATTTAAGAGCAGTCCAAAACAAGCGTCGGCATCTCATCTACATTTGAGCTGGCTAGATGTAGCCGTAAATTTTATGCTAACAGTTTCTTTTCTCGCACTTCTCGCTTGTAGAACTCCCTTCCGGATCCATGCTTTTCATCAAACTTTACTCAGCAAAAATTTAAATGCAATGTCAATTGCTATCTGCTGCCTTCCTGATTACTCTATTCTCTTTCTGCACATCATTAATGTTTCTGTTCCTAATTCTTCCCCCACCCCCGTAACCCCTTACGTCTTAGTGGTTTTATTGCCTTGGATGGGATGAAATCGATTAAAAATAAATTTGGAAGGCTGAGGTGGCTGCGTTCATCTCCCGATTTGAGAGGTATTTTACCTGATTAATCTCATAGAACGTCATAAAACTTCATAAAACCTGAATAATCTAAAAGAACTCATAAAACTTCTTAAAATCAAATCAATATCGTAACACCTCATAGAACATGATTGATCTCATAAAACCTCATAAAACCTGATTAATCTCCTAAAATCTCATGAACTCTGATTAATCTCATAAAACCTTATAAAACCTGATTAATCCAGAAACCCTCATAAAACCTGAATAATCTAAAAGAACTCATAAAACTTCTTAAAATTTCATTAATCTCGTAACACCTCATAGAACATGATTGATCTCATAAAACCTCATAAAACCTGATTAATCTCCTAAAATCTCATAAAACCTGATTAATCCATAAAACCTCATAAAACCTGATTAATCCATAAAACCTCATAAAATCTCGTAAACCTAATTAATCTCATAAAACCTTATTAATCATTTGAAAACCTGATTAATTTTGGAGAATATTAAAATGTATATAACACCCGTATTCATACTTGGAGCATAGCGACGCCGAGAAAAATGAATTCAGCCATTAGCCAAAAATAGAATGGGACGGGAGAGAAAGATTTGTCTTCTTACCGGGGATTTATTCAACATTTATAGCAAGTTGATCCGGAGAGAATTAAAAATTCTAACTGAATTCATTGTTGGTGGACACAATCTTAACATAAATCAATCAGTTAATATAGTGATGATATAAGGCACAAAAAAGAGAACTAGACATCGATTTTAAGAACATAGAATGTATAGTTATCTTCAAATACTTACAGAAAGGATTAGACATCAATTGTAAGAAGACTGAATGTATAGGTATCAGCAAAAGTAACAACCCAAGATGCAAACTACGGATTGGTGACACTAAAAATCAGGCAAGTGAAAATATTTAAATATGTCGGATTTGTTTTAACAGAGGACCGAAAATTCGACACCGAAGTCCGATGGCTCATTGAAATAGCAAAAGCTGTCTTTCAAAAGATAAGTAAATTATTAATAAAGAGGAAACATTAGTTAGAAACAACAAAAAGGGTACTGAAATATTAAATCATATAATTCTTGCTATATAACAATGAATGCTGATCAAACTTCTCAAAGATGAAGACGCCACAGTAATGTTGTTCAACAAGATGAAGTTGAGAAGACCATGTACAGAATGTGAGCATGAATAATGTATTAGAGAAAATAGAAACAAAAATGTCACTTCTACTTGGAATCAGACACATTATAAGGAAAATGGTCTTGGAAAACTTGGCGATAATATATTTCAGGTAAAAAGGACAGGAGAATGCAGCGCCTGATCTACATAACGAAATTGTGTAAATGTTTGGCAAAACAGGGACTTGGAGAGATAGCAGAAAAAATAAACTTCACTAAGAGTTATCAAGAAGAAGTTATGGAGAGCCATGATCGTCCTGGAGGAAAACTTTGTCTTCATGATGAATTAAAAATTCAGTCAGTTATGTGCCATGCGTGATACACGCTTAGGCTGTCATGTATCTTTCGATACATGATTGACGAGGCAGATTTTTCCCGCAGTAGTTTACCATTTCTTTCTGCGATTGACCAGTTGCCATCCAAAGCTATAGAACCCGGTCTGTCTTGCTATTTATCCATAGCTGGAGAGGGGAGAAGAGGATTCATATCTTTCCCAAGGGTATCAACACGTAAGTGAATGCAATGGATTAGACTGGAATTCGAACTCAGCTCTCCGATTCCGAGCTGCTATCTATTACTCCATCGTGCTATTATTTCCTTATTGTTTTCCCGCCAATTTTAGACTTATACCCGAAATGATTGGACAATGTTCAGTTACAAATTTTACGCAAGTATAGATGTGTACGAATTAATCTCTTATGTTATAATGGATTTTAGATTATAGAAATATCAAATTACTTTGTGTTTATGTTTTTGCTTTCTTTGTAATAAGGGACCTTAAAAAAAAGCAAGTAATGAATTCTGTTACGAACATGACTGGATGCACGCTCAACGGAGAAAAATGAAATTCTTTTTCAAAATACTGGTCACGACTGTAACAAATGACGAGATTTTTTTTCTTGAAGATAATATATCTGAAGCTATCATTTTTCGCGCGCACACATGTTTTGATTAATCATATAGGTAAGGTAAACTCTGATTTGAAAGCATATATTTCTAAAGTAATCTAATCATGCAGGCCATGAACAAATCATGAAACAAAATCCAGACCCTTATATATCGAAGCAAAGTTCAATAAATGAATGACAGTGGAACAATTATTCTGTGTAATGCGATTTGTCACCCAGAAGAACTTCATAAGAATAACGCAATATCCTTGATGATTGAATTATATTATATACCAGAAAGGCCCTTGAAAATGTCACGGTTTTCCTATTTGAATTTTCAGATGAATCTTAATTCTTAAGTTAATGATTGAATAAACTCATGGCGTGATCTATGACAATAAAATATCCGTAGGAATTCCCTTGTCACTTCGATAAATCTTTGAGCTTAACAACTTTAATAAAATATTGCAATGACAATCATAAATATGAATGCTGGACGTTATTTTAAGAAGTAAGGGGGTACAAATGAAAAGATTTGAGATTGACAACTTTTCCCATTTCACTGAAACAGCCGTTAAATAATTCTATCTAACCTGCTTGCTTTCTTTCATTTCGTCACTGAAACCAAGTAGCGTCTTTGATACGTCTTTTGTTTTTCCACACAGTCAAAACGGAATAGTCCATTATTTATACGGTATGGCAGGAGACATTAAACACTACTATCTTACCTTCTTTCTTTCTTTCTTTCTTTCTTTCTTTTTCTCGCTAAAACCAAGTAGTGTCCTTTCCTTTCTATCCACATGATCAAAATGGAATAGTCCATTATTTATGAAGCATTGGCAGGTTGTAACGATTGTGCGGACTAACAAAGGAAAGGCCAAGCATAATTATTATATGATGTGGAAGAGGAGAATATAAAGACGTTGGAACACTGACATTTTAAATTTCTTTTTCAGACGCATCTGGACAGCCTAGCCGATCTCATTCAGTTACCTTATGATTTTATTTTTGACTTTTTTATTATTAAACATCTCATATTATGGTAACATAAAGTCTGCCAAGAAAGGTGAAATATTGTAATAATCTGGACTTAAATTTACCATGAATAATCTAGCAATTAAAGCACTTTCTATACACGTTTACATTAGAAATTGTTTTCTCTTTTAATTAAAGTAGAATCTTTTACATCAAAATAATGATCAGACTCATTACGAGCGTCTAATGCAGTCAGTGTGTGGTTTTGTAAAAGATCTCTATTGTGTTCAAAGAATCTTTTATTTAAAATCCATGATTTTTCTCCTATGTATTCCTTGTGGCAATCATTATAGGTTATAGACTAAATTCTTCCGTCAAGTTTTAACTTATTATTATTTTATTTTGTGTTAAGTCTTTTATTGTTTTAGCAGTTGGAACAAATAGTCATCAACAGCGGTTCACCTTTAATGGTTAATCTGTGAATATACACTCGAAGGCAAGATCTGAAATGCTGTTCTGTTTGCAAAATACCAAAGCGTTTCCTCAGATAGGCGATGCAAGTTTAAGTTTTGTCTTGGATTATATTTGTGGATTAGGTAGAAGCAAAAACGTTGTAGAAAGTAACGACATGAACGTTAAGTATGATTTTCATCCTCACTGGGGATGTGTCTTTAGGCTATCCAATGAGGATTAAAAAAAATGTTGATGTAATGGATAGGAACTCAGAATAAAAAAATCGAATAGCCGAGTTTGAATTCCAGTGGAAGTTATTTACATTCACTTATAGCAAATACTTTTAGGAATTGTATGAATCTATCGCTTCTTCCCCTTCTGTGGGTTAAATAGTAAAACAGACTGTGTTCTCTAATCGTAGATAGCAATCAGTCTAGAAGAACAATTATGAATTCAAAGCCGTATGTGGCCTTGTAGATGTTGCCAATTGCAGAATGTAACAAACCCGAATTGCAATGATGTCATCTCAAAAGATCTTTCATACTGGCCAATGGATGATGAGAAGTAATTTTTATGAGTTAGATGGAAACTGTAAGAGCACTTTGAGTAGTTGTTTGTGTCTCCTAACATAAGCGTAACCGAAAACTCTACGACATATTAGGATGTCCTGACGGACAACATATTGAACATGGGCGATCCAGATTAATTGGGGATAAATATTTTAAATCCCTCTACCATGATAATCATTACAACATTATCATATATATTTTATTTTGATCACCCCCAAAATAAACTAGTCAACTAGTCAGCATACAACATTTTGACCTCCAAAATTTTTATAGGTCTTTTATTTGAAAGTTATCATTAAAGAAAACTTGGCGATATTTTTTAATGCCAAATTAAGCAATCGTATTCCGTGACTCATCATGGTCGTAGGGGCACCATTGTACTGCAGTAGATACGGTGTTTCTTGGGAGTCCAAACCGGTTTTGAATTCAGTCCTTTCTCCTAGACAGGTTGCCACCAAAGGTTATCCTGCTATGGGTAAATAGGGAAGAAGACGATTCATACCTTCCGCAAGTGTATTCGGACGTAAGTAAATGTAATGGATCCGACTGGAATTCGAACTCGGCTCTCCAATTCGTCAATCCGAGCTGCTATCTATTACTCCACTTTATTATTTGTGAATTATCATAACTTCTTAGAAAACATATTGCTTTCCGGATTTACGGCCACATCACGTTGAAACACCGGTTCTTGTACGATCACCGAAGTTAAGCAATTTTGAGCCTGAACAATACCTAGATGATTGACCGCTTGGAAATACCAGCTGCTGTAATATTCGATGTGAGGGTGGTTTAAAGGATAATAGCTAAGAATTGTTAATCGTAGAGCCCAGTTCCAATTCCGGTCAAGTTCGTTATATTCACTTACACGCACTTAAGAAACGTATGAATCCGCCTATTCTCCCTCAAGCTATGGGTTAATTAGTAAGGCTTGTATCACTAAAACTATTATCAAAGAAATTATGCAATTACGTACAAAATATTTATATTTCGGAATTAAATGACCCTTAGAGGTGTTGATATGCCGCTAAACAACCAATCAACATAGATTTTCTCCACTGCCATAGCCACAGTTTGTAATTTATGTGTTATAATTATTTACATTAATAATATTCGAACTATTGTCCTTTTATTTGTTGTTATTATCTTAACGTCTCAGCCGATTAGGTCCCCAAGTCCTATACTGGCCCACTGGATTAATATGTCGGTTCGTGAATTTGGGGACATTGTGTTTGAGAGTTCAATCCCTGGGCTGTGTAGGGGAGACTTAAACTCAGTAGGAACAGGGTGAGCAATAAGTGGACTGTACTATATAAGTCCAAGGCAAGGTATTCCTATAGTTGGCCGACGGAAAGGGTTCAGTTCATAATTCCTAGAAGGCGCCGAATGAAGGCCGGAGAAAACAGGAGCCGAAACGTTGGGATAACAACAGCCAAGATGAGGATAACAGTTTGTAAATAATTTAAATATGAATTGAGAGTTATTCTCTTTTTAGACTGGGTGCCACGCAAGGTGAAAGTTTACTATACTATTCTCCTGTAGTGAGAGGAGAAAAGACGCATTCATGTCTTTTCCAAGGGCATTCGTACGGAATTGAAAGCAACAGACGAAGCCGAAATTTGAACTTTGATCGCCTTATTCACTTTCCATACCGATATCCGGAGCACTATCCACACATTCTTTACAATACCTAAAACTATATTTTATTGAATTCATAAAATGTAATAATTAGTTTCTGGCAATTCAATTGGAGTTTCCATATGTAACTTAACCTACAGCAATACCAAACTAGGGTGAGTTTTTTCTAACCATTGCTTTATGGAAAGATCATTATGACCATATATATATATATAACATTGAAGCCAACACTCACAGGCGACAGGCTGTTTCATACTAAACTCAGATCGCCTGAAGATCGCGTCTAGCATGAAACACCCTGTTGCCTCTGAGTGTTGACTTCAATGTTCATATTTTCTTTTATATTTATATACGTTCTATCTCTGATATTGAGCACTGCAGTTTAGCAGGATATCCGATAAATATAGCACACCTTAAAACTATATATATATATATATAAATCGAAGTTCACCTCATGCAAGACAGTAAAGCCACAATGAGTTACTGGGTGTGAAAGAATTAGAAAACAGAAAACTTACTAATGAGCAAGAACAAAATAGTAATCAGGAGGACAGTAGAAGCGATTGATATTGCATTTAAATTTTTGAAGATTAAAGTTGGCTGGAAAACATGGAGCCGGAAGGGAGTTCCACAAGCGAGAAGTGCACCTGACGATTGCGCCTAAAATGAAACAACCTGTCGCTTCTGAGTCTTGACTTCAATGTTCACTTTTATACGTACATACGCCCTATTTCTGATATTGAGCACTTTATCCCATAAATATAGCACACCTTAAAACTATATATATATATATATATATATATATATATATATATATATAAATCGGAGTTCACCTCATGCAAGACAGTAAAGCCACAAGAAATTACTGGATGTGAAAGAATTAGAAAACAGAAACTTTACTAATGAGCAAGAACAAAAAAGAATAATCAGGAGGACAGTAGAAAGCGATTGATATTGCATTTAAATCTGTTGAAATTTTTGAAAGATTAAAGTTGGCTGGAAAGCATGGAGCCAAAGGGAGTTCCACAAGCGAGAAGTGTGAGAAAAGAAACTGTTAGCATAGAATTTACGGCTACATTTAGCCAACTCGGACTGTTCACCCAAGTTCTTTAGATGCTTAAGATCCTCAGTGTCACTCTCTCAACACTTTCTACGCATACATTGTGCTGATTACGGAAAGGGATGTTTTATAGGCAATAGAGCCTTATTTGGGGGTCAGTGATCCCATGGTATTTCTCAACTGGTCAATCAAATACAGCCTAGTGAATTGCTTACAGAAAAATAAGATGAAAAATTATTAATAATAAATAAATAAAAAGTAGTAGTAATAGTCAGGACACTGGTTCGAACAATTAATATTCATTTCCTACCACCTTAAAAATATGACTCTTAAAATTCGTTAAAGTTTTTTTTTCTTTCATCGTGAAATAGCTTTCCCTTCTGAGATCAAATGTTGATCGCCACTCAACCTTTCTGTTGTGGATCCCACGTGAAAATAGGTATCCAATAAATGACAAACGCAAGTATTTAAGCTAAGAAATTAAATGTATTTACACAAAATACAAAAGGTAATGCTGTTAGTAAAATCCAGGAACACGGTTAGTAGCAAATACAGATAGATATATACAGTCTCGACGTAGGACTTCCTTAGAGTCTACGTGCTTGTAACTGACTTCTACACGAGGTTACTTCACTCTATCCGACTACCGACACTCCCAGACGACTCCGGTACGACTCATCTTCTCTGTCCTGACTGTGGCTATTTTATGGCAGTAGTCCATTATATCCGAAAAGAGTGGACCCCATAACACTTTCATATTACACTTCTACACTAGCTATGATGTCATAGTCATTTTCTTTAGTCTTTTCTTTTCAAAAGTTTACGCAGATTTCAAATTCAGATCTAATTTCTTTCAAGTTGATGTCAGAGTAAAAATCAAGCGTCCTGCAGTTTAGCTGGATTCCTTTTTTGCTTCTCGCTAATGTAGATTTTATTTCTTGTGAAACGAAATTATTTTTCTGATGACGCAAGTTCGTCGACGAAAAAGTGAAGATAGATAGATAGATAGATAGATAGAAATGAACAGATAGATAGATAGATAGATAGATAGATAGATAGATAGATAGATAGATAGATAGTGTTATGGAGTGATTTCACAGTGAAGGCTTGTATTTGAACTAAGTCGGTCCTAAAAAAGGTTCGACGTACAAAACGTTAGGAACTTGATATAATAGGTATGACGCAGAGAAATCTAGTTGTGGTCACTGATACTTTAGTATCCGACTAACGGTCGTCCGGCATCGACTGACTGACCGACCCACTGAGCGACTCCTACTACTACTACTTATTATAGGTGGGAGAGTCTATTAACTATAGAATTGGTGTGTTCCACTATAATAGATAGATAGATAGATAGATAGATAGATACCATGCTAGCCTCCATTAAAGTGACTCATTTCACCTTCTCAGACAAAAGTTTTCAGCTGACATGAACTGGAAAGAATATATTGAATCAGTTGCAAAGTCTGCAGTTAGGAAAGTTGGTTCACTGTGTCGCGTTAGACAATTTGTCTTGTCAGAATCTTACATATTTATAAGCCCCATCATTCGTCCTTGCTTTGAATACTGCTGCCACATCTGGTCTGGTGCTTTATTTAGATATTTAGAAATTTAGAGATTCTCGATAAAATCCAAAGAAGTATCTGCAACGTTATTGGTCCTGGCCTAGCATCTCAGCTTCAGTCTCTTTTCCAACGCCGTAACGTAACTTCCCTGTGCCTTTTCCATAAATACTTTCATTGTTCCGATGAACTTTGTGTTACGGTACGACACATACTTACATAGAATGGTAACTAAGAATGTGTTGTTTTTGTGTAAGTTATACTGTGGTATTTTTGAATCAGTAATTGTGGCTAGCTAAGTTTAAAATGAGACAGATTGAAGACCAGCCTTCTTCTAGTCCCCACTTTTGGCCTTGTGCCACATTTTTGTATTATATCAAAATAAATATTACTTTCTGACATGGTACGTAGACTTTATGAATTTAAGCGGAATACTAGATTGGCTGCAAGGTCTCATCATTTTACAATTGAATTGGGTACAGGTAACCGTAAGTTCTATGCTAACAGCTTCTTCTATCGCACTTCTCGCTTGTGGAGCATTCTTCCTGCTTCTTCCTTTCCAGTCAACTTTGTTTCAAAAATATAAATGCAATGTCAATCGTTATCTTCTGTCTTCTTAATAGTTGTTCTTTTATTGTCCTCTCTCCTTAATAGTAGCTTTTCTCATATTTTCTAACACCCAGTAACCCCTTGCATCCTAGTGACTTTATTGCCTTCTTTGTAGTGAAATGATTAAATAAATAAAAAGAAAAAAGATAGATTGTTTAAAATTTTCAATATTTGCGGGAAGATAGAGAAATTTGAACACTGAATTTCTAGGCAGATATGATTTTTACATACGGCCGCGCAAATGGTAATGGACGCGAGGTTACACGGCTGGATATAATTGCGTTTCCAGACCGAAGGCAGTCGAGTCATCCAACCTTTGCTGCTGTTTATCGTCACGTTGCTGAAACAGGATCCCTGGCACCACAATCTGTGTATCGAGGAAGACCGATTGTACATTTAACAACATCTGCTGCAAACTTTAAACTTAGTAACTCAAAAACGAAGGATTTGCGGACATATGTTTATACGGACTTTTGTCCTTGCTTTGATAAAAGTATTTTTGATACACCCTGTATATATATATATATATATATATATATATATATATATATATATTATGTGTGTGTGTGTGTGTGTGTGTATGTGTGAGTGTGTGTGTGTGTGTGTGTGTGTGGTAAATTATATAATGGTCTATTGTTCTTGTGCTCGAAATATATGAAGAATAGGCGTGGAAGAGTCTGGAACCGAAGTAGAGAAAATGAGAAATGAGACTTTTTACCGTCTCCTTGCGGGCTAAGTGCGTCTAGTACGTCTACAGCCATACAGACCCGTACACATATGCACTCGCACTGACACAAATGCACTGATTCTCTTGAAAAGCAGCTCAGTTCTTAGAACCGACAGCCTGACTACCCGCACATATCATTTGATTCTAGTGGTGAAGGCTTGTGTAGAACCCACCACTTTGGGGGTGGGGGAGCCGAATACAGTGTATTGGTTCGCATAATGTTCCAGAAGGTCTCCAAATAACCCTCCCAAGATTTTGAATTCACAGATGTACTTCGTAGGCTATAGAGCCAAGGCTGTCCTGCTATTTGCCCATAGAGAAGAGATGGGTTCATGCCTTTCCCAAGTGTATTTACGTGTATGTAGCGAACTTGGCTGGAATTCGAACTCGGCTCTCCGATTCCTCAATCCACAATTCATTACTCCATAGTGCCTCTCCCTCTTCCCTCCCCCTCTCTCTGTCTCTCTCTCTCTCTCTCTCTCTGTCTCTGTCTCTCTCTCTCTGTATCTCTCTCTCTCTCTCTCTCTTTTGGGAAAAATGTATGACAAAGTGGGAAAAGTTTTCTTGTGAAGCATCTTGTCCATTAGAATTCCACTGGACGAAGTTTGTTATGTTGCTGCAACTACACATGCGCACGGACCAGTGATACTGGGAATTTTGAATTTTAAATTCTATTAATTGATGATGTTCCTAGGTCCACCATAGACTGGGGTGGTAGCACCTGTTAGGGTCCCAGCTATAGGCAAATAGTTATCCCCCAAACTGGTTTCAAAATACTATAAAAGTGTAAAAATAAATTTTTACATTAAAATGTCAGCAATACGTTTTTGAAAAAAAATTATTAACAGCAATACTCTCGAAAAAAAACCCTCTTTACAAAAATACGCCAATAAAATATGATTTACAAACAGATTCCTTACAAAGAATACACATTCTACTCATACAAACCTATTTTAAAAATCATGTAGGTATTAAATAACTCATTGAGGTGTTGATATGCAGTAAAACACAATAAACCAAACCAAGCCATGAGCATCTTCTTTTTTCAAAAGTGCCCTGTTTGAAAGCGTATAATTCGTTCTTAATATTCAAATATTCGTTCTATTATCAAGAGTTATTCCAGCAATTGAAAACTGAAAATGCTAATGGCCCATTTTAAAATGGTTGGTTTGCAATGATCTTATTGTTCCTGTTCTTGTCATGTTGGGAATGCTTTCAGTTTGTAAATGTCAGCATTGCTTTTCATTCGAATGGAAACGATCGGCGGCAAACCGCCTACATACAGAAAGAACATAAACTGCACAAAATAGAAATGGGCGTAAGACAAGGATACGTCTTCAAATTGGCTTTATTTAACCTTTAGAAGTTAATATCAATTGTAAGAGAATCGTCAGCAAAAGGTATAACTCGAGATGCGAACAACGAATTAGAGACGCAATTGTCCTTTATGAGAGAAAGGACAACTCAACACCACCAACTCAACACCGCCGACTGAGCGTCGGGACAACTCAGGACCGACACAACTCAGCACCAAAAAAAAACATAACTTTTTTATAACCGAATAAATATAATTTATTAAAGATTAAAACTTTAATTAGTAAATATTATTCTTCAAATAAGACATTTGAAAATGCATTATGTAAAATATGAACAAGTTTTTTTTTATTATTTATTTTTAATAAAGTAAATCGTAAAGAAATTTAATTTTCAATAAAGTAAATTGACATATAAAAAATATGAATATCGATTTACTTCATTAAAAAATAATTAAAAACAAAAACTGGTTGTATTTTAAGTTTAGAATTTTTAATGGTAAGATAATCCTTGAAAAACAGCGAGTTTTGCATTCTAAGCACCAAGTTGTCATCATTTTCGACTCTTTTCTCTTCAACAAGTATGCATGCAACTGTAGCACTGTCTTTGAGTTGTTCTTCCAAGTTTATTTGCAGAGAAATATTCCTGGAAATAATTTGGCGTCATTAATTCTTGTAAATAGCAACCCTATGAACCCGCTGTTTTCTAATGATACATCAATTGATGATGCCCGCTGTTCACCAATGAAGCATCAATCGATGATTCTTTTTTTTCTACAGTGAGGCATCAATTGACGATGCCCTTTTTTCTCCAATATATAATCTAGCCGATTTCATTTACATTCTTTTTCTGTTTATCACTTTGTTATCAAATACCTAACATTCTGTTAACAGATGATCTCCCAAGAATGGGGAAACGTTGTAAGAACCTGGGCACAAATTTACTGTGGATGATTAAAGCATTTTCTAAACATATTCGTTTCAGTGAATTGTTTTCTCTTTTAATTAGAGTAGCATTTTTATGTTAAAATTGGGGTCAGTCTCGTTACGTTGAGCAACTAATGCGTTTAACGTGTTGTTTTGTGAAATATTCCTTTTATGTTCATATAATTTAGTTAAATTTTTTGAGGTTTCTCCGAAATCGTGACAATCATTTCAGGTAAATTCCTCCATCCAGTTTTAGCTCATTGCTTTTTTTTGTATTGAGTAAGTCTTTTATTGTAGTTTTTAACAAATTTATATTTTATAATGAAAAGCAACTGAAATTAATATGAAAGTATTATTCTTCACAATTAATAATGGTTTAAGATTACTTTTTTGTCTAATAAAAAAGTAAGTTCATGATGTTACTAATGATATGTAATAACATTAGTAGTACGTATTCGTCAGTCCTGAAAGGCTAAGGAATCTACTAAAATGACTATCTAATCCCTGTTGTAGACACCGATATGTGTGTTTGTGTGTCTGTCTGTCTGTCTGCGTGAGTATTTCTGTCTATGTGTGTTCAAGTCACTTTACCTAGAAATTTCAATCGACTTTTATTTTTGTCTGCGATGGAAAACAGAAGAAAAAACAGGAAGCAATTATGTGAGAAGTTAATGACACCGGTGAAATATTTAAAATTAAACAAATAAGTATTGTTTGCTTCTAGTTGGGCCTAAAGTAATTGCATTCTTATATACGCCGGACTTCCACTCTGAACTTTCTTTTGCGACGTTGTTTTGTTCTCATGAAATCAGAAATAATGAAAGGACGAATGAGTAGGCGTTGTGGATGCGAACTAACAAAACCACTACAATGGACTTGAATTGCAAGGAGGCAACAAAAATGGCTGCTTAAATGTCGATTGAAATACGGAGAACTGATCTGTCTATATTTCTGAGATGAGGCATTATGTACAATATTTACATTATTCGGACTATTGTCCTGATCTTTGTTGCCATATTTATCACAACGTTTCGGTCGTTAAATTTATAAGTCCCAGAAATTCATGCACAGACGCCCTTAAGGACACATGGCACGGTGGATAAAGGTGTTGGTTAGATCCAATGAGAGAACACAAAGAGTTGTGAATTCAATACCTAGAGAGGTGAATTAACAGGAGATAACTGACATCCAGTAGACATGGCATGTGAAACTAGAACAGTCTACCTCAGCGTGCGAAATAAAGGGTTCAGTTCGACATTCAAACCACCTGAAGAAAACCGGAGCGTACAACAGCTGAATCGTTGTAATAAATATGGCAACAAAGATGAGAACTGAGTATCAATTGGAATTCATATCCACACAACAGTTTTCTCTTTTTCTTTCTCTTTCTCTCTCTCTCTCTCTCTCTCTCTCTCTCTCTCTTTCATCGTCTCATAAAAACCACGTGTAATTCTTTTTAATGTTTAGAAGATTCCTGAACAGATTTATTTTCTCGATTAATACGCAGAATATGTCACATTATTATTTTTAGTCAAGTTAACACCAATCAAGGCACTAAAGTCACTAAAACACAATGAGTTACTGGATGTGGAAGAATTAGAAAACAGAAACCTTACTAAGGAGTGAGAAAAAAAGAAGAGCAATCAGTAGGACAGTAGATGACGATTGACATTGGATTTAAATTTATGAAAATCAAACTTGGAAAGTATGTAACGACATGGCAATAATTCATTCATATTTCGTTTGTAAAATATCTAAGTGGTAACTCTAACATACATAGGGTTGCTATTTACAAGAGTTAATGGCGCCAAATTACTTTCGTGTGTATTTCCCTGCAAATAAACTTGGAAGAACACCCCAAAGATACTGCTATAGTTGCATGCATACTTCTCGAAGAGAAAAGAGTCAAAAATGGTGACAGCTTGGTGTATAGAATATAAAAAACGTTATTGTTCTTAAGTTTTTTGTTTTTAATTATTTTTAATGAAGTAAATCGATATTTTTATATGTCAATTTACTTCATTGAAAACTAAATTTCCTTACGGTTTTCTTAATTAAAAATAAGTAAAAACAAAAAAAAAGGTTCATTCTTTACATAATGCCTTTTCAAATGCCTTATTCCATAAGCAGTAAGTGCGAGAAAAGAAACTGTTTGCATAAAAGCTTACGGTTACATCTAACCGACACAACTGTAAATTGAAGAGACCTCGTTACCAATCTAGTACTGCACCTAAATTCATAGAGTCTAAATGCCATAGAGGAAAGTTCAACAGAATAATTACTATAAAAGTAATTATAGAAAAGGCTCAGGGAAATTACATTGGAAAGTGACTGAAGCCGAGATGCCAGAAGCGGATAAATGGTATTGCAGATGGTTTAGATTTTATCATCGATCTCTAAATATATATCAAGGGTACCCTACCATATGTGTCAACAATATTCAAAGCATAGTATTAGTAAAAACTTCCTTCTCATACAGTAAAGTTGTGTCGAAATTCAAGTAGCTAATCAATATGATCACATGTTTATCTGATTTTAAACGAACCTAGAGAAGCCTGTGGCTGCTATAAATTCAATGTACAATAGCGAAGACTTCATCCGAACAATTACCATGAAAGTATTTATAGAAAAGGCAAAGGGATGCAACTTTACGGCGGTAGGAAAGACCAATAATATTTCTGATTTTTTCTTGGGGATTCGTCTTCACGTATTCTGTTATTCATTTCATTTGATTTTCCCTGGTAAACGTCTTTCGAAAGAGGCTTCGTAATCGATTTCCTGTTTTGTTCTTGATTCATCAGCTGAAAATTCCTCGCTTTCACTGAGCCTAAAATGTTCCTACTTTGTAATCATGTGGTGTACCTGTGTCTTTGGTGAAGGTATGTGGGTATCCTGCCCGGGAGGTGGAATTATGGTAGCAATGGAAAGAGAGCAGAAAGGGTTAAGCATCAACTGTAAGAAAACAGAATGTACACTGTTACGACGATTTCACATATTGCTCAGTTTTCGTGCGCTTTACAACGCCTACGACAAACACCACCTCGTGCGGTTACGTCTTAGGATTCCACATCATGACCTTTTCGGTCACTTCCTTTCAGCTTTGGTCATGATATCGGTGAACTGACGAAAACCATCGTTCCACCATGAAATTCGACAGCCAGGTAGCGTGGTACGAACATTGACATAAAACTTCCGGTCCCATACTCTCTCTCTCTCTCTCTCTCTCTCTCTCTCTCTCTCTCTCTATATATATATATATATATATATATATATTATCATAAAACCCTTCTCTTTGTAAAATATATTTATATATATATATTTATATATCATTTTATCATATCGAACCCTTCCTAGGTTTCCAACGTATCTTTTATATATTTCATTCTTATTTCATCATATATATATATATATATATATATATATATATATATATATATAAAGAACAGTAAGATATGTAATCCGGTGTTCTTATAGATATTTTATTTTTTACAAAATAGTGCTCAATGTAAATTTACAGAGCATTAATATTAGAACTGTGTAGCGAAAAAAAAACATATTTTAAATAAATCAATTTATTATATATATATATATATATATATATATATATATATATGGGGGATTTACATTGTTCGGGCTGTCATCCTCATCTTTGATGCCATATTTATCACAACGTTTTATAGCTGTTGTACGCTCCGGTTTTCTTCAGGTGGTTGAAATATCGAACTGAAACCTTTATTTCTCTCACTGGAGTAGACTGTTCTAGTTCCACGTGCCATGTCAGATGGATGCCAGTTATCAGTTATCTCCTGTTAATTCCCCTCTCCAAGTCGGCCGAAACGTTGTGATAAATATGCCAACAAAGATGAGGATGATAGTCCGAACAATGTAAATAGTGTACATGATACCTCATCTCAGAAATATATATATATATATATATATATATATACTTATTATAAGTTGTTACATACGGAGAGACAAGTACTCACGACAAAGATGCATATTTGTTTCGATGCGTAAGCATCTCATTGAAACAAATATGTATCTTTGTCGTAACAACTTATAATAAATAAATAACTATTACTCTACACTTGGTACTGAGCCCTCTTTTAAATTAACGTTATGAACGTTTGAATTTATATTCTTTTAATTCTCATTACATTTGGATATATATATATATATATATATATATATATATATATATATATATATATGTACGTTTGCGCCCGTGCGCCCGTCTGCGAGGACATGTAGGGTGTTATGATTATTTGTCCTTCGTTTTTTCTTCTTTTTTTTTTTTGTTTACTTTACACATCTCTTTTTTTTCTTTTTTCTTCTTTTCTTTCGACAGTTATCGTTTGTGGCAAGTTTTTGTGTGTGTATGTATATATTTAGTTGCACACACACACCTATAGGTGCGTATGTTTAATATTTGTTATTTTATTTACTTATTAATAAATTAAGTTTATATTATATTTATTTTATTTATTTAAAGTTTATATTATGCTTATTTCATTTATTTAGAATTTATATCATGTTTATTTTATTTATATTTATTTGTTTATTTTTAGTTAGTGCTTAGATTGCAGTAAGTAAATATTTATTTGTATGCCTACATTTACCCATTATTTCAATTTTCTTGTTTAAGAGTTCCTTTTGGATTTAAAAAGTATTGCTAATTTTTCCTCTAAGCATAATTTATATTTTTATTGTTAATACTGTATGGGGCTACTCTTTTTATAATTTCCCATTTGATTTTTTATAGGGATATTGTTTTCTTTTTTTTATAGGGATATTGTTTTTATAGGGATATTGTTTTTATAGAGATATTGTTTTCTTTTTCGTTCCATATGTATTTTCATAAGGTTGTATTTTTTGTGTATTTTTCTTTCGAATAATATTTTGTAGTTATAAAATATTTCTTTAAAAGTTTATTTTTTGTTTTTTCTACGTCGCCTATGTAAATTATTTCGTCTCTGTTAATGCTATTAGTTACGATTGCTTTGTATATTACGCTGTTGGTTAAACATTTTTAGTAATTGGGCAATTTTCTTTGTTTCTGCAGTTACATTTAATGGTATTAATTTGCTGCATGTTATTATTATTGTTTTAATTGTTATTGGTTTTGTTGAGTATATTTTTATTGTGTTTAGTTATTATTTTCTCTATGTTATCCATGCAGCTGTAACTAATTTTGATTATATTTTTGTTGATAATTTTTGATAATATTCTGTTTTTAGGGAGGTGTGTGTCAATTATTTTTAAGGATATTTTCCCTATTTTTGTTTTTATTGTATTGTTGTAGGCGGGGGTGAACCATATTCTAGTCCTTTTTCTGTTGAATTATTTTCGTTTTTGTATTCTAGTTTGAATATGCGCCGTTTCTTAGGGATGATTCATATGTTGTTTTTTTTATTTTATTTTCGTTGAATATTTTTAGACTACTAGAATTTGTTGAAATTCTTTTATTTATTGATATGGGAATTTGTCTGAATACGTTATGCAGGTGTTTAGAATTTTTGCTGATGTATATTGCGTTGTTGTTTGAGGGTTATGATTTTTTGTAATTTTTACAAAATAATTAATTCCCTGTATCATAATACGATGAACATTCGTTTAGAAATAATGAAGAAGGTTTTAATTCAGTATATATGTTTGAAATGGCACCCCGACACGAAATTATATTGATTGGAATCTCAAGTGTTTTAGTTGCTTTCAGTAAAATCGTTTAAAATCGTCAATTTTGACACATTTTGAAACATTTGTAAACAAAAGTTAAAAATCTTTTAAAAAATAAAATATACTTTTCTGAAGCTTTATTTGAGGAATGTTAGATGATTTAAAGTATAATTAACCTGATCTGAAACAAATAATATTTACTTTGAGTTTTAGATAATAGAAAAATAGATTTTTAAAGTACTGGAAGGTGTTGACAGATTTATTTGTTGTTCTACGAAGTCTTTTTCTGTTAAAACATAATTTAAGACAAGGAAACACATTTTTATATAATTTTAAGTACTTGGTAATTTTAAAAATGTTGGAAAATATTCCCCGTAATCTAATTTTATGAATGTTGAATTTGAATTTATTATAGTTATCGTTCTTATTTTCTGATAATGTCGTGTATGGTCGACCATACTCTCAAACAGGAGGAAGTTACGTAATATTTTATATACATAAAAAAATTAAAATTATTTTAAAATTCTTGATGCAAAATAATTTGTATTAAGCTTTTCAATTTTTGATTAGTAAATATAGTTTTCACTTAATAACAATTTCCCTTAACTGGATTGAGGTGTTTGTTTATTTTCAATAATATCCTTTCGTAATCACGTATAAGCTTTGTTGTTTCATGATTAAGGACAGCAAGAAAGGTACCATGGTTATAGTTATTCATTTTTATTTTTCCAAGTACTTTCGATATATTCCAATATCATCTTCAGTGTTAAGAAAAATAATTGCGTTTATTCGAAATATTTCAATTTTTAAACATGTTACCTCCCTTACATTAAAATTTTTACAACATGGAGAAATTTTAAAATCTCCGTTTGTGACTCTGCGCATGATCGGATTTGGTAACGGTTTAACCACAAAACAAAACAAAAAATTTTCGTACAAACACAGTTATTTGTTTTAGCCATCAAAACCCTAAAGGTAAGATCAGAATATGTCAAAAGTACTCAGAAAAATAAAAATGATTAAATATAACTATGGTACCTTTCTTGCTGTCTTTAATCATAAAACAACAAAGAGTATACGTGATTGCGAAAAATTATTTATTATTTAAAATAAACAAACACAACATGTCTAAAAAAATTTTTAATTAGACACGTTTATGTGAAAATATGCTGCCAAAATATACGGAATATATATATATATATATATATATATATATATATATATATATATATATATATATAGAGAGAGAGAGAGAGAGAGAGAGAGAGAATTGTTTCATTGAATATACGCAATTTAAACTATATGACCCAAAAAGCAGCTTAACAGAATATCAACAGCTGGAATATAGTCTTGTGAGAAGGCAAATTGAAATAGCCTATGACAGATTAAACACTCTCAATAACAGCAAACAAGATATATACAATAAACTAAAACATACAACTACCCTTGAACAACTGAAAGAAATTACACATCCTCGAAGAAATTACCCACAAATCCGAAAGTCAACACCGGTTAAAAATTTAAAAAAAAAACAAAACTGGACGCACTTTACATAGGATGTAGGACTCTTCCTAATAAAATCGATAAATTTATTAATATTTCTAACTATGAACTAAGCATCAAAAAGATTTGCTTAACTTGGGACCCAGTTGCGATATATACCGTAATTATAATCGACTGTTTAAAAAAAAAAAAAAAAGAAATTGAGACGCTATGTGACATAGAGAGAGAGAGAAAAGAGGTGGATTTAGTAATCAACAGTGCGAAAGAATTAGGATGAAGGTGCTAATTACATTGGTAGAAGGGATTCCGGAGTAATTCCAGAAATATTTTTTTTTTCTCTTGTCTTTTTTTTTTCTCTTAATAATTGTTTCTGGGGTTGAGTTATTAGTTAATTACATGTAATAATTCCAGAGTGATTAAGAGACGGATTCGTTAAAGTAAAGTTTGTGATAAATGGCAAATTGGATTTTTGGGTGGTCTGAATAGCGGAATTCAACCAAACGGGATAAGTGGTTTTAGCAAAATTTAAGTATACGTTGTCTGTGGAAGATCCAGCAGGAGGTCCGAATCCGATTTTAGTACCTCTTGAAAATTGCTTGCCCGCGGAGATCCGGAGATTAGGCGGAAACACATGATGGTCCAGGCGATTTGCATATTAAAATTCGGGGGCGGTGACTAAAGATGGTATAGCTCCGCCTCTCTCTATATAAGTTGCCCGCACGCTTGAGTTAGTCAGATGAGTTCGGAGTTCGGAGATCAGAACGCGGAAGAGGCGGCTTGTTGGAATTTGCTGGTCTGGTCTGTTGGTTGCCCTGTGACAAGAAGACCGATCCGAACCAAGAGATCGAAATAGAACCCGTACGAATCCAGATAACTTCGTCAACAAGGCTGCGAGAAAGCAGACTGCTATATCGTAGGGTGCAGACGAAGATCCACGAATTACTTCCCTTAGATCAGCCGAAATTGTTTAGGCAGAAATTTTCCTACTCTCTCTCTCTCTCTCTCTCTCTCTCTCTCTTTCCGACCCAAACGAGTGAATCTCGTTACGACATTTTGTACTCGTGCAAATTCTTCGGTGGAGACATAAAAAACAGTAGCCTAAATAGGGCTCTTTGCACAGGAACAGGAGTTGCTTTTTTTTCTTTTTCATGTGTTTGCGGCTACGACAAGAAACTTTTGCTGCATGAATAGTGATTTCCTTTCAGCGAAATACCCAGCCATTTCCTCCCCTACCCACCGGATCGTTCTGGGGAAATCGATACACTGCTTTTCGGATCAAGAATTCACAACGTGGCGAATAGAGGTGGTCCCTTCAGTTCACCGGAGGAAGATCGGTTGGATTTCTTTTTCGGACAGAACCACCGGGGAGACAGGACAGAACTCCAACAGGAGTTATTACGTTAGAGCTATATCAAAGCATCGAAAAACTTCAGGGCGAACAAGTGATCACGGCAACACCAGAATTTCGCGACTTACTCAAGGCTGATACAATTAAGGCTAGACACGACAGAAGTAAAAACTTTTCAGAAATATTAACAAAGCAACTACAAATTGCTGCTAAGGAACTTCATAATCATCCGGATATAACCGTCAAAAAACAGACAAAACTAGCATCTTTGTTGTCTTAAAAAAATCAGACTACATCACAAAATTGAGACAAATACTCCATGACCACAGAAAATTTTTTAAAAAATAAGAGGAATCCAACCACCCAAATAAAATTAAAAATTAACAAACTTATCACTGCTAATAATACAGAACAGGACAGTTTAAAACTTCCTAAAATTGTGGGCGATTATTGGCCCGGTTATGTATATGGCTCTATAAAAACACACAAACAAATCTGCCTTCTTCGTTTTATTATATCGCAGATACTTACTCCATCGTATCAATTAACAAAAATCATCAACCAACCTATCACACCATTCATCCCCAGTAAATACAGCATAAAAAACTCTTGATGTAATTCAAATTCTAAAAAATGAAAAACCTAATAATGAAACCATGGCCTCATTTGGCGTCGAAAATTTATTCACTAATGGCCCTGTTAGTGAAACTATCGATATTATTATAAGAAACATGTACAGTAATCCAGCTTTACCTCCACTTAAAATTAGACCCTGTATATTAAGAAAAGTACTGCTAGTTTTCACTACCGAAGTTCCATTCTATGATCACAAAAAATAATATATATATATATATATATATATATATATATATATATATATATATTTCTAATATCATATAATTTAATAATTATTGGTTTAATATTGTCTCAATAAAAGATCTGAATAGCTATTATAAATGGTTCGTTGTCAAGCTTTTTGAATCTTCCTATATGTACATGGGTTTTGATTGGTCATTCTAGCTTTTTAACAATGTTTTCCCCTAAAAATTCTAAGAATAAGAAATTTGCTGGTTATTGGAATTCATTCCAAATACACCAATCATATACTTAAATATATATATATATATATATATATATATATATATATATATATATCACTTGAAGATGAAATGGAACTAATGTTTTTAATTTAATTATAAAATAAATTCAAAAACTCAGCTTCCATTTTTGAAACATGGTTAATACTGTGTAGCGAAAAACCATTTTTTAAATATATATATATATATATATATATATATAAAAAGTGAACATTGAAGGCAACACTTAGAGGCGACAGGCTGTTTCATCCTAGACGCACTCGTCAGGCCACGATTGCGTTCAATGTTCACTTTTATATTTACACCCGCTCTATAATTCTGTCCTTAAATTTTCATACGAACTCAATACTAGCAATAAAATTCCTTTTCTAGATATATTGAAAAACACTAATAACAATAAATTCACTATCTGCCCATAAAAAACCTACCAGCATAAATTCGTGCACCTTTAACTATAAGAATGAATGTCCGAATTACTATAAAATAGTAATTATAAAAAAACTAATAAACCGTGCAAAAATTAATTCATCCACAAAACAGATTTTCTACAGTGAGCTAAAAAATATAAAACAAACTCTTATTAATAATATCTTCTGTAAACTCCAAAAGAACACGACTACAATTACTAGAAGCATTAAGCAAACAACCCAAAATCAATAAAATGTTATCAAATTTAGGAACAACTGTACTGAATATATTTTATAAATAAATCAAGAACGAAACTGATATGTGAAGGAGTAATACTTTCAAAAGCGACATTGTAAGCTTTTCATTTAGCATTGTAAATGAAATAGTAACGATGTTGGAGATTTTTAAAAGTGTTTTCAATATATAGTTCTTCTTTATATTGGGGGCTACAGATTCGTAGTGCTCCTAAAATAAAATCCTATAATTACTCGTTCATAAATATCTCAATTGTTATCTGTATACAACTGTTTTTCTCAGATCATTGGCTAAAATTGCTTCGACTAAGCAATGTATGTGGATCCTCCCTTTTCGAAAAAGAATTATAACTTTATAAAGTAATAGAAAGCCCATTACATGTGAGTTTTAAACATCAACCACAACTCAAATGAATATCACAGGTAACTCGAAGAGCATTATCAACATGTTGACTTTTCACACTACTTCAAAAAAAAAGGCTACGAAGGAAACCCCCATCAATACTGGAAAGAGCGATAATGGTTACTGGACGTTTTCATAAAAATCTGTTTTATGAGAAAGATTTTTCCTTCTTTGAAAATAAGCATTTGAAATTATCTAGGGGCCAATACCAACCACGACCATCGGTTGTAAATACGCAACTATCTTAGCCATCAAGCGGATGTATATATATATTTTCAATCAAAACTTGCGTCGTGACATTTCAAGTAAACAGTCAGCAGGTTGATATCAATCAACTACTTATCTTTCAACTTCGGTTTTCTCAAATGACTCATTCTCATTTTTTGACCCAACTTGCTTCCGTTTTGAATTAGACATTTAATATAAAAGGCTCAAAAAACATTAATTTCCGCCGGGATGGTGGATATACGAGTTTGTTATATATGTGTTACTGTCATTTTATGATTTCAATCCTTGAATCAGGTAGTGAATCTCCAATTCAACGGGAATGAACAAAAACTAACAACAGAGAGACAAAATATCACAATAATCAATACCCTGATGATGACCAGAGTTGTCCAAAACTGAAACATTGTGTCTATAATAATTAACGGGACTGGGAGTGCTGTGTGAGTTATGAGTGAAAGAGGGGCAACCGGATTATCATCCAACATGATACCTTGGGAGTATATAACTGCAATCTTTGCTTCGCTCAATGCGCGAGAAGTGACGAGAGTTGTGGCAGAAAAAAGTCGTCGCTGCTTTATCACGACAATGCACCTGCTCACAACGCCATGACCATTCGGCACTTCCTGGCCGGCAGGAACATCGCCGTACAACCTCCCTATTCACCTGATCTTGCTTCGTGGGACTTTTATCCTATTACCCAAACTGAAGGGGATCATCAAAGAGACCCGTTTTGAAGACGTGGAAGTCATCAAGATGGCCGTAACGACGGACCTAAGGGGTATCCAAGATGAATCGTTCCAGAAGTGCGTAGAAGCGTAGCAGAGAAGGATGCAAAAGTGTATTAGACTCGAAGGGAACTACTTTGAAGAGAAAGCCATGTTATTTGAAATTGAAATAAATTGTTTTTGACACCAGTCCCGTTACTTTTCACACATACCTCGTATATTAACCAAGATGAGAACAAGATCAGTGGGTCATATTCATGGGCAAGATTCGCAAAAGATTCCATTTTCATAGTTTTGAACGTGGATTCATAAGGTCATTAGGGCGATGTGAACTAAATAGAACTGACTCGCTCATTTCACCACTCTCACGTCGCTAACCATTGCACTATCTGTATGCACATAATAGCATCCATAACAAAGATAAAAGCAATAATTCAAAATTATCAAAGTATATTGACAATCTATATATAAATTTCTGTAACTTTCGTTCGTCTATCCATCCGCCACACCCTCTAAAATAGCCATATATTGACCGATCGAAACCACATTCTAGGTAGAAGTGCAAAAGAGGTAAGGGGGTACAAAGTACAGTTGGTTTCACTGGGGTGCGTAGTTTGGCACAATAAATTGTCAGTCATTTTTTGGAAAAATTAAAAGTTATTATTTAACATACAAAATACTCCCACTATTTAAAAAAAATTTAATGACTAAAATAAAAATTACTTATTTAAAAAAAATGCAACATCGTTTTTGCATGTCTTTTCTTTAAGATATATATATATATATATATATATATATATATATATATATATATATATATATACTTCTTTGAGACATTATATACAAGAATCGAATTTCTAGTTCGGTCTCTGCTTGCAAGAACTATAAACAAATCACAAAGCCAAACACTTCAAAAAGTTGGAATTTGGCTCCAGAAAGAGATATTTACACATGGCCAGTTGTATGTTGCAAAATATTAAGAAATCGTAAGAATGTATTCTTCACTGTTGAAAAGGAAATTTTGTTAAAAAATATTGTTTACCATGAAGTCCTATAAAATTAAATAAAAGAAGTTATTAAACTGCGAAGCAAAGATTTTGTCAAAATATTTTACCAAACAAATCAGCTTATTCAAATTTCATCGAATGATTTGCAAAATTGAATGAAATAAAGAGTCTCTAAATATCGACAAAAATGTCAGCGATAACATGAAAAAAAAAACTAAATATTGTGAGGAAAAGTTAGTGCCTTAAAGTTCGCATTTTTTGTATTCATGACTATATAGTTAATGCTTCGACAAGTTCACATAAAAAAAACATATTTTTAAGCATTAACTATATCAACCGTTAAGTACGCCATGTTCATTAATCGCACTAAAGATTGCGAGATGACCTTTCCATGTGAGACGTCAAATTAAAGCAGCTACGGACATTCATTTCCCTGGGGTAGTGTAGAAACGCAGACGGTAGACATCTTGTAGATCAGAAGAATAACGAAAGTTTTTTTTCCAAAAACTGGATTTAAAATATCCTTTTTTTTTACAATATTCACCCAGTGGTAACAGTAATGATATTATTAACAGTTTCCCTATGAGGAAACATTTGGCATTCATTAACCGAACAGTCTGTACTGCTTTCGGTTGAAACTTCAGGAAAATGGTTTCTCAAATCCAGTAGCTGTTATCGCTCTTTCCAGTATTAATGGTGGTTTCCTTTCTAACATTTTGTTTGATGTGGAGTGGAATGTTAACGTTTTGATTATGTCATTATTTTCTCTTCCAGTTACATGTGCGATCTATTTTAGGTCTTGCTGCTGTTGGTAGTCCTCAAGTGATGCCGTTTCTGTTATTTGGTTCTGAAGCACAAGTCTACAATGTTCAAACAAGGATGACCTTTGCCAAAACATTCAAGCTTCACTAGCTGAAAGCCCTTTTTAGCCATTCATCTTAGAAAGCGGTTGTACACTGTTGTAGAGTAAATAAGACAACCCCGGTAACACAAAATGAACTAGGCAAGACGCCTTAAATAAAGAACTCACAAAAAGTTCGTTGGCGTCAATCGAGGAGAATTTTTAATGACGTTACGGCGAGTAACCTAGGAGAGACATAATATTATAACCACTAGGAGCTAGTTGTAACATATACGAGGCCCAATAGCCATTCAAGGTAGAGAAATCGGAAATCTTAAGACGCATAGACATAGCGAAATATATTTTCAGAAACTATCACGCTATGATATTAGCTCAATTTATAAACATTCTCTATGCTCATCGGAACCAGGTACAATTCCACAATTGTCAAACTCTCGCTTCTGATTAAACCTACCAATAGCCACCTTCAAGAGGAACTTCGTCGTCATCGATCAAGGCAGACGTCCAAAATAGAGAAATGACTACGCATGCGTATTTAGATGAAAGCGTTTCCATGTTTTGTTCAGATTACATATGGAAATTATACGCTTTCAGAAGAGTTTTTTTTCTCAGGAAATAATCAAATTTTTCATGTTGGCACAGTCTGAACGAATCGATATCTTTCCTCGGATTATCATCTCCCAAAAGACGTTTCATTAAGAGTCCCAACTACTTCGGCTTTGGATTTAGTCAATAAAATGATTGAAGTTATCTTCTACCCGGAAGGGAAACACATCAATGAAATATCGACAGGAGTTCGGAATGCCAATTCATCGGACGGTTGTCTTGTTCTAGGCAATCTTCGGAAGGGTTGAAATGAATTTAGAATCTTCCAAATTATCTTCTTGGCGGCATTTTCTCTCTATAATTTATAGCTTCTGAAATGTTATCACGAATATATCTGCCAGATTAAAAAAATAATCATATCATTTTCGTAATTCATATAAAAAGGTTAAGCAACCAAATCGAAGACAGATTTATCAAAAACGACAGAAAATGAAATTATTTTGCTATTTTTACATTATGTACACTGTCTCGGTGGTCTTTGAACATGTAAATAAATTCTGATTGTGCAATATAAAAGAAAAAGTTAAATTATTTTCAGCTCATATACGATATGTTATGATACACTGAAAAAACAAAAAACGAAAAAATATTTATATATACACATAGTGTTTGATGGATAAACTGTCACCGAAATTACGTAAAAATGAAAATAACACTGGCATCTCATTTTAACAGATATATTTACCAAAATTACACAAAAATATCTTGAAATACTAAAGATTAAATTTATTCAATAAAATCGCCTCTAGACGACTTTGGAATCTCCTGCAACTCTTCTGGACGGTCTCCTTATTTAATTTGGTGAATGTTGCCATATCCTTGCCTTCAATTCATCTTTGGTCTTACAAGGAGTTTTGTTGATCTCTCGCTTAACTGCACCTCACACATTATAATCAAGGAGGTTGAAGTCTGGTGAGTTATGAGGCCAGATGTAAGGGGTGATTACGGAAATTGTCTGACAGCCATGACTGTGTACTCGTGCTTGTGTGGCATGGTGCAGTGTCCTGTTGCCAGACATAGGGTCAACCAACAGCCATCATCTTCACCCAGGACAGCACTACCTTCTCAAGGCACGATGTAGGCCTCCGTGATGAGTCTGAGGCCCTCACCAACAAATTCGGGACTTCTTTTCTTATCATAACAATCAGAGTGAGTTTTCCGAGTTGCAGTATCTTTGTAATCACCATTAGATTCATCCAACTTTTCCTAATTCCAGTGCACTGTCCTCAGATTGACATCCAAACATTCTGAAATGTTCATATTGGAGCGTACCTTTTCCAAATTTCTGGCGGAGTGAATTGCGTCATGGTGCTCTTTTCTCACAGACGTTGCCCAACTGACCCTACTATACTGTGCAGTCGACTAAATCAAAAACAAACAACGCGCATGCGCGAAATTAAAAATATAAAATGGCGACAATTTAACCATCGCACCATATATATATATATATATATATATATATATATATATATATATATATATATTTCTAAATGTATATATTTTGAGGCACCGTACCATGATAGAATACTGAGCCTCAAATTCGCTCCTGACTTTAATTGGTACTCGTACATAAATTAATCGCTAAAACGCAGGTAAAAGTGTCGGCTCCCTGTACCACTCCAGTAAGTACCTGACTCCGCATGCTATCCTCTTCCTTTACAAGAACCAGACCAGGCCGAAAAAGGGAATTTTTGTTATATTTGCGCTGCCTAGTCATTACTTTCCAGTTTTGATAGAGTTCATTGAAGGCAACACTCAGAGATGACAGACTGTTTCATGCTAGACGCAGTCATCAGGTCAACTTTACATACGCTCTATCTCTGATATTGAGCACTTTATTTCACACCATAAGTATCACATCCATTTTCGTCTTGGAATTTTACTCGAAATTACCTGAAATTGAGAAAAAAATATAACATCTATGACTGAGGATGGTAATTTTTTTATTTTTTTACCGAAAATACTTGCAAGCAATATGGACCGAACATCTAATCCATTGTACAATTAATAAAAACAAGTAACGTGTCTTTTAGCGATTGGTCAGTGAGTTAATGCCTTTTTAATCTGAGTTCGCCATTAATTACATTAACTTTATTGATTTATTCTTTGAATGACTACTTTACAATATTAATTAAGCTATAATATTTAATAATATATATTACTGTGCGCAAAATCATATCATGTAATCTTAATTAATTATTTTTCGTTGTTATTTTTCCAAGTTTATAAATTATCGGTTCCAATGTAATAATTATTTACGGTATTTTCATCTTAAATATCGTCTGCAATTTTCACAATATCCGGTGTGATTTTAATCGTTTCCGGTTGTAATTATATCTTTATTCCCTCCAATATAATCCTTATTGGCTTGGCTGTAATTTTATCTTCATGTTCATTACTTATTTTTATTTTATCAATTTTAAATGTATTTATGATCTGCTCTATTTAAACCATTATACGCCGTAATTTAAATCATTCTCATTTGTAATCTTAATTATTAATTGGTGTATTTTAAATATTTCTTATCTGAAATTTTAACTTTATCCATCTAAATTAAATCATTATTCCGTGTTTTTTTTTTTTTTTTTTTTTGTTACCCTCCTGTGCACAGTCGGCTCGTAAGCGGACATTTGGCATTTTCCGAACATTTCCCAAGTGATATATTCTATATCTAGTCAGACAGAATTTAAGAACCGGTCTAACATTGTCCTAACTCAAATTATTTGTTAATTTATGATAGTTTGAAGTTAATCAAAACTCATATATGTTTAATTATTTATTTTTAAATGATCGGTTACTGAGAGTTACGTTTTTGGTCCCATTTTGCTATGAAATTCATTAAAATTTTGTTGAAACGGATTTTTTAGCTGGCATTTTATTTACAGGCTTTATCAAAATTTTTCTAGGTCATATGCATTTGAAAGTCCCTACAAAACAACATTCAGTCAAATTAACAAAATGTTCTACCTGTTTTTGGCTAGTGTTTTGTCTATGATCAACTTCAAATAATGCTATAAAAAACAAAACTTATCTTTTTTTAAGGTAAGTTCCCAAGTATTAAAGTAATTTAAATCTGAAAAATAAAAGAAAATTGTTCACAGGAAGATTTTAATAACATATTCAGAGTAATGAATATACAACGTCGACATTATTCGACTGTTGTCTTCATCTTCATCGCCATATTCACAATATTTCGACCATTGTTCGCTCCTGCCTTATTCAGGTGATTGGAATTTCGAAACGAATCCTTTATTTCGTGCTCTAGTTCTAGTGTCATGTCTCGTTCGGATGTCTCAGATAATTTTCCTTTTAACTCAACACTCCTAGTTTTGGTTCATTACTGCTGTAGGCTGGTATTGAACTCACAACACCATGAGGACATCTGTGTATGAATTTTGGGGACTGATAAAACTAATGTCTCAGTATCATTTTTTTACCAGGGCTCATATTGCAATTATTCTATTATTATTATTATTATTATTTTATTTTTTACCAGAGCTTATATTGTAATTTTGTTAGTGTTCAATGCTTTTTTCCTAGCAGTCCATATTACTGGTTCCCATATTGCATTCATTTCTATGTTTGATCGGCTCAGGAGATTTAGACAGAGACAACGCCGAATATTGATTTTAGAAGATTTATTCTGCTAAACTAATCGTTAATAGTTAAACAGCCTTTATACAGAATGGTTAGTATTAAAAAGGGTAGGATGGGTTCGGTTCATTATTATCACAGTAAGAATATAAAGTGGGAAATTAGAAAAATGAGGATAATGGTGTAATGAGTAGACAATACCGAATATCGATTTTAGAAGCTTTAAATTGATCGTTAGTAGTTAAGCAGCCCTTTATACAGAATGGTTAGCTTTGAATAGGGTAGGATGTGATAGGTTCATTATTATCACAGTAAGAAAATATAAAGCTAGAAATTAGAAAAATGAGTATAATGGTGTAATGTATAGACATTACCGAATATCGATTTTAGAAGCTTTAAATTTGTGACACTATTTAGCGGTCGCGTGAAAATGAAAAGCGAGAAATAATTAAGGTGAGAAGAAGCTGAAATAATTATTCGTAAGATATCGGATCTGTGGAATTAATTTATGTTATGACGCGGCGAAAGAAGATAGCAATCTGCCTATGGCAATAATGAAAATTTCAAATTGGTCAAGTGGCCTACAAAACAAAATGCTTAGAGATAATATTAATCAGGCACGTATTGACCGAGAAAGACCTCAGCTGAGGACCACCCCAAAGGAGAGAAGGAAAGGAAGGGAAAAGAGAAAGGAAAGGAATAAACCATTAACTATCCTTCGGAGATATCATTTGGTTTTGGGGAAAACACCTGTTTTATGTTCAGACTTATCCATGATAAGAGTTTCTTGCCTGGACAGACTGTGGCGACGGAGGCACGTAGGCAAAGAGATACACTGATCAACCCCAATGATTATTTGACGAAAATCTCGTTGACGAACTTCAGGTGAAATTCGGTTAAGATTGAGATTAGGGACCACTCTACGAGTCGTGGGAGGTCTGCTCGGAGAAGAGAAAGAAAGAAGAAAAAAAAAGGAAGATAATTTTTTTTTCCCTTTGAGCGATAATTGCAAACACCCACGCTTCTGGGCGTTCATTGGCTGAATGGTGGCGTGAGCGGTAGGCGAAGGTAAACTATGAGAAAGAAAGGGAAACCTGTTGACGCCCTCTGAGGGGATTGGTATGAGATACCAATATGAGAAAGGAAGAATTTGGGAGGACGATTCCCTTAAAGTAGAAAGTAGACCTCAACTTCTAACCAAGAACAATTTATTTTTGAAGAACGACTTAGACTCACACCACCAAAACAAGTTTTACGAATATCGGCTGAAGATACAAAAAAAAAACAGTTTCTTAAAAAAACAACTTAAGATGTTAAGACTCGCCTAACAAACACAAAGTGTCACGAATCCATATTAGCGGTTTGGGAGAAAGAGCAGTCCTGTATTCAGCAACCAGATATAAAATATTGTTATTCTCTTTTTTAACACATTTGAACTTTTCCAGTTGTTATTTTCTTTTACATATACTTGTGTGGTGTTACCTTAGCTCGGACTCGGCTTGCATTACGGCCCGGCGACTGATTGATTTCGTCTACCTAAGATCAAATCACAACGTGGGTAGGTTAGACTAGAAATCAAAGCAGTTACTTCGATAACCAGACGTTGGAGGCGAGCTGGGAACGACAAACCTGATACTGAATCTAACCAGATTCCCATCCGAATCAGCAAAGGGTTAGAACGTCACATTTGGTGCCACGACCAATGCCAAGTCACATTGGTCGTCTCAGGAAAGCAGGACAGGACGGCGACGGGGCAGAGAGGCGACGGGGTGACGTCACAATTGGTGTCGTGACGACAGGATAAGACGCTGGATCAGCCGCTGCCACAGAAGTTGCAGAAAATTTGCACGGCGTCTCAATTACTCAAATTGAAACAGACTAGAGTGGGAACCAAAGGACTTTGGTTAACTATAACCATACGGTTCCAGATACTCTAGTACGACAACCCGAAACCTGAGAAGAATGAGCTGGAAATCGTCTGTCAGGTAGGACACTTTATTTTCGGTTAATCTCACAATTTCGATTGTTGCTGCTCTGATTGTTTTTTTCTTTTTCTGTTTTAAATATGTCTGACTACGATCCAGATAGGTTAGACATAGAGGAAGAGGGGTTGAACAGGGATTGTCAGCAGACCTAAGAAAATTGTTGGGTGGACCGAGGGTCCCAGCCTTTGACGGTAGTTCAAGGGATTTTAGGAATTGGCTGGCAATCTTGGATAAGATCCGCGTAATATATGGACTCTCAGACCAAGAAACCCTATATTTGGCGTATGATGGCACCAGGGGGAAAGCGTCAGAGTTCGTAAAGGGACTCTTAGCCAGTGAGCCCCACTTGACATGGGAAAGACTAGAAGAATTATTAACTCAGGAGTTCGCTGACAAGGGGACGGCGATAGAGGCCATGAGAGCCCTCCTGAAGATGACGCAGCTGAGGGACGAAACCCCTGGAGAATTGGGAGCCCGAGCGGAGAAACTGTCGTCATTAGCTTTCCCAGAGGTAGTGAGAAATAATGCGGTCATGCAGGCCCAGTTGGCTGATCTGTATGTGGAAGCGCTCAGTGATGAGCGTGTTCGTCACGATGTTTTGAAGGAAGGACCGCTAAGGTTATCGGCAGCAGTGGCGCTGATCAAAGAGAGCCAGGTAGTTTGGGAGGAGGTGGAAAGAGGTGGGAAAAGCAAGAGGTAAGTCGAGAGGTCGGAAGAAAGGGGGAAGGAGGGAGAGCCCCCGCGTGGAATCGGAAGCAAGCTAGAGATGGATGAGCCTGAGATGTGGGAGGGAGATCCCAATAGAAAGGCTTGGTCGACAAGGCATGGGTTCTATAAGCCCACGCCGGGTCGATACGGGCTGGTCTGCTGGACATGTGGATATGAGGACCACAGAGCAGCGGACTGTCCGACGAAGTGTGGTTTGCCCCCAGACTTTGAGCAGGATAAATGTACTAGGTGTAGAAAGAAGGGACACCTAGCCAAGTGGTGCGGGTTAAGAAAAGGTGCCCCACCGATATTGTTAAAAAAGGCCGAGCCCAAAAGACAGAACCATGGAAAAGCCAGCGGGCCACCCCGGAACTAAGAGGGAGGGTGGCCCAGTTAAAAAGAAGGAAAGTAAAATGTTGGACATGTGGTCAGGAGAGCCACTTAGGTAGAGGGCAGGTCCCCCCAGGAATAAGAAGGAGGGTGGCCCAGTTAAAGAAAGAAGCGTAAAATGTTGGTCTAGTGGGCCACTTTGCGGTTAACTGTCCAACAAGAAGGTGCTGCTTTTGTAGGAGACCAGGGCACCTGAAGAGGAATTGTGCTCTTAGGAACAGCCGCAAGAGACTGGGAGAGGTCCAGGCGGGACCGCCCAGGTGCAGAAAACGAAGAACTCCCCCATGTGAGATGAATGAAAGGAATTTGTTGCTACCGACACCTATGGCTGGGATGACCCAAAGGTGGGAACCCAGGAAAAGGAAAGCCAAAGTATTCTCTTCACTGACGCAAGAGAAGGAGCTATCTTGTAGGGCAGAGATAGGAGGTAGGCCAATGAAAGCTCTGATAGACACAGGGGCGTCTGTTTCTTTGCTGAGAGAAAAAGAATACAGACGAGTGAAACAGAAGAATGGGTTACAGGAAGCGGACATAGAGATCACACAGGCAAACGGAGCTCCCCTGGAGATAAAAGGGATGGCGAGGCTCCCTGTGAGGATTGGAAAGTTGAAAAGTACCCAGAACTTCTACGTAACCCACAACCTGTGTACGGAAGTAATCTTGGGAGAAGATTGGCTTCGAGGCCGGAGGGCTCGGATAGAGTTCAACCCCACTGTGCTGGTAGTAAATGAAGAGAGAACGCCATTGGGATGCCCACCGGAAGAAGATATAGCAATAGTGGCGGAGGGAGATATAAAGCTACCCCCCAGAACGGCGGTGACGGGCAAGGGCAGATTGATGACAAGGAAGAAAATAGGAAAAGGAACCCTGCAATTGGTCCCTGTAGAAGGGAAGGGCCTAGAAGAATATGAGGTAACTCTGTGTGAGGCAGTAGTGGAGGCAGCTGAATTAGTGCCCATTATGATGGTGAACCAGACCCAAAAGACGATAAAGGTTAAGAGAGGGGAAGTGATAGGAAAAGCACTACCCCTACGAACTCTGAATCGAATGAGGTTCGAGGAGAAGCTAGGAAAACACGTAGAACAACCAGAAGGAATAGTGGACGAAGAGATTTTGGCACCTGATCAATTTAGGGCCAGAGTTGGAGGTCTGCTGAGAAATAATCGAGATGTGGAGGCCAAATCAGATAAGGAATTAGGCCAGAACCACACAGTAAAAATGAAAATCGACACCGGCGATCACCCCCCTATGAAATTGAAGCCTTATAGAACACCTATTCATAAGAGACCCCTTGTGGAAGAGGCGGCAGAAGAGATGTTGGAAGCTGGGATGATCGAAAGATCCATCTCCCCTTGGAGCTTTCCAATTGTGATAGTAGGCAAGAAAGATGGCGGGCACCTTTTTTGTGTAGATTTTAGGAAACTGAATTCTATATCGAAGCCGTTGTCGGTGCCATTGCCACTAATCGATGACATATTGGCATTATTAGGGAAAGCGAAGTACTTCTCTACGTTGGACTTGAGGTCCGGGTATTGGCAGGTAGCCCTTGATGAAGCTGACGAGGAAAAGGCCGCATTTGCGTGCCACCCGGGACTGTTTCAGTTCAGGGTGATGCCATTCGGTTTAGCCAATGCCCCGGGAATCTTCCAACAGCTGATGTCAATAGTGTTAGCAGGATGCGAGAGCTTTGTCATGGCATATTTAGATGATATTTTGATATTTTCAGAAGCGGTAGAACATTTTTTCCATCTAAAACAAGTGTTGGGAAGACTAAGAAAGCACGGCTTAAAATTGAAATTGTCGAAGTGTCAGTTTCTAAAAGAGGAGACTAGATATTTGGGCTTTGTTATAAACGGAGACGGTATTAAACCCGACATGGATAAGGTGAAGGTGTCATAAGGGAAATGCCAGAACCTAAGACAGTGAGACAAGTAAGAGGGTTTATAGGAACTTATAGGGTACTACCGACGATTCGTCCCGGCATTCTCGTGAATTGCCATATCCCTAGTAGCACTGACGGAGAAATACGCTAGGTTCAAGTGGACAGAAGACTGTCAACGGGCATTTGATACGTTAAAAGAACAGTTGACAGCCGTCCCACTGCTGACGTACCCATACCTCAGCAAGCCCATGGTACTATACACTGATGCCAGTGAGCAGTGTGTAGGAGCAGTTCTTACCCAGCCGTGTCCCGATAAAGAAGGACACAGTGCCGGGCATACCAGAGGAGGTAATGATATACTTTCTCTCTCATAAGCTCTCAGAGACACAACAGAGATGGCCAGTAATAGAAAGAGAAGCATATGCTATCATGTATGCTCTCCAAAAACTGGACTACTACTTGAATGGTGCGGTCTTGACTATAAAGACAGACCACAAGCCTCTGCAGTACCTACTGCAGGCAGAACGGACAAATAATAAGAAGATTCAACAATGGGCGCTAAAGTTAAGTGGCTACAACTGTAAGATAGAGTATTTGGCAGGGAAGGAAAACACGTGCGCAGATTTACTCTCAAGAATACCGAAACAACTGGAAGGAAGATCTGTAAAAGTAGAGTAGGGAGTAGATGATAAAGCCTATAGAATCGGAGTAATTAACTCTAATAAGCTAAAAGATCGCCCTTTGTTAGAATCGGACGAGGAAGGGGACGCACAGATAATAACCGATCCCTACTGGACAGAAGGAATTGAGAAGGAGCAGGCAGACAGTGAAATAGCTGCCCTTAGAGAAAAGGTGGAGGCAGGTGAGACCACCAAGTATGCAATAATAGAGGAAAGGCTGTATTATCTCTCAGGTAGGGATGAAGAAGTCAAGCCCAAGTTGTATGTACCCAAAAGTTTAAGACCAGAGATATTGGAACAATGCCACGAGAGGTTGGGTCACATGGGAATTGATAGGACATATGATCTAATAGGAAGAAAGTACTATTGTCCCAAACTGTACGGAGAGGTCACTAACAATGTTCGGAGTTGTGTAGTGTGCCAGTCGCAGAGCAGAAGGCAGGAAATGGCACCATTGGAGGGGATGGACGGGCCGAACTTCCCCTTCGAGAAAGTGAGTATGGATGTATCAGGACCATATGGGGAAACTGCACAAGGAAACAACTATATAGTGAGTTTTGTCGATTGGCTAACAAATTGGCCCGAGGCATTTGCAGTACCAGACAAGAAGGCTAGAACTGTGGCCGGTTTGATAATAAGTGAAATCTTCCCTAGGTATGGCGCCCCTGTGCAACTTGTCACTGATAATGGCACGGAGAATATAAACAGCATAATGAGAGAGGTGCTGACAGGTTTGAATATAGAGCACGTAAAAACATCTCCATATCACCCCCAAGGAAACGCTAAAGTGGAAAGGTTTCATAGAACCTTGGGAGATGTGTTGGCCAAGCTGACCAGAGAGAATACAGGAAATTGGGATCTGTATTTGACGCAGGCTCTGGCGGCCGTGAGGTTTACGATAAACGAAACCTCCACATTTTCTCCCTACTTTATGTTGTTTGGCAGAGACGTGATCCTGCCTGTGGATAACCTGCTGAAATCCCGAAGAAAGTATATGGGGAAAGATCATCATCAGCTCTTGCTGGAACAACAACATAAAATATTTGTACATGCCAGAAGAAGAATAAAGAGGGCACAAAGAGAAGAAATGCTGAAAGAAAGGTAGTAGAATTGAAGGTTGGAGACCCTGTCTACTATAAAATCCACCAGAGAGAAGGGAAGCTGGACCAAAGATGGGAACCGTACTACCAGATAGTAGAGCAGACGGGCCCAGTATCGTATGTAATATGGGATCAAGTGGCAGGACGAGCAAGGAGGGTCCATCCCAATGATCTGAAGAAGGCTGAAATAGCTAACCTGGAAATGAGCGAGCCGATGACAAGGACAAGGAAGGTAACTCTGGTTGAGCCGGAAGAAATGGAGACGGAGGAGGATTCCGAGGAAAATGAAGAGATAGATCAACTTAGCCAGATAGACGAAGCGATCCGAGTGACGGAGTTGGAACCCTCGGCGGGGATCAGCGGCGTTCAGTCGTCGCCTGAATCGGTGCAGAGAAGACCCTGTGATGTCACCGTCGCACCCCCAAGCCCAAAGAAAAGGAAGAGAAAAACGAGAAGATCAAATCAAGCAGTCAAGTGTTCTAAAAAGAGGCACCCTAAACAAGACGAAGAGTTCAACGAGTGGGAGGAGGAGGATCAAATACCCCTTTCCCAACTCAGAGAAAGACTAAGAAACAGGAGAGATTTAGACATCGAGTCAAGAAGTAATGAAGACGTCCCGGGCACGGACTCGAAACAGAAAGAAGAATCAGGAGAGGAAGAAGAGGACAAAACACCTCCTAGAGGCACTCGGTGTCGACAGATAACGACACTGGCTCATCCAGAAACCTACTGGCTGACTGTGGTGGATGTGGATTGGAGGGGATGGAGTCGCAAGCTGCACCGCACGAAGGACGGAAGAAGATTATTGACATTGCTAACTGGCCAACGGTGGTGTCATGAAGTACGACCTTTGAAGTAGGAGCCCCGCGCACCTGTCCGGACCATTCTGTCTGCTAGAAGTTAGTTAGGGGAGGAGAGAGCTGAAGGGTTACAAACTTAGAAAGAAATTATGGAATAATTGAAGGAAGAATTGAACAAGACCGAATGGTTATGAAGAATAAAAATAAGAGAATTTTGTTGCCTTGCAGGAATGATCAAAATGAAAGGGTTGATGATGATGGTGGTGGTAGCCACGCTGATGGTGACGATGGCAGAAGCTTGGAAGCACAGCCGAAATACCATTTTTAAAAAGACGAGTGAAGTAATAATAACCAGGTCGAAATGGTTGATAACATTCGTGATAGATTTAAAACCATACGAGTCGCTACTAAATAAACTAAGAAATGAGCTAACACAGCTGGGTGCAGCCCGGTTGAAGGTAGGGCAGGATTATTCCAAGGAGAAAGGGTATCTCAGATTATTACACTCCCTAGAATCGAAGACCACTATGATAGAGGCTCAATGGAGGGACATGCAAAATTACCTGAATGGAATAGAGTTACTGCAGACGCGGGAAAAGAGATCGGTAGTTCCGATTGTGGGAAAAGCGTTAAATGTCCTGTTTGGAACAGTGACTGAAGATGATGTTAAATTCATAAGAAGGAAACTGGGAGAAGTGGAAATAAACCAGAGGACGCTGGCTCAAGTGGCAAGGGAGAGTGTGACAATATTAAATGTGACAAGGTTGGAAGTGGCCAAGAATAGAGCCAGAATTAATTGGTTAATAAATAATCTGGCAGGGTTGAGACAAGAGGTAATTAATGATACAGAAACTGTAACGTTAGAATTACAGGAAATGAGTGGATTCATGCAAAGATATTTCCAACTAATGACAATTACGAATAAGGTACGACAAACTAGTTAGTCGTTGACGACCTTGCTGGAACATGTGAGAGCGCAATTAGATATGTTGTTATTGGGACACCTCTCCCCAAGCATAGTAAACCCACAGGCACACGCACACATTAATTTGCATGAGAAACAGAAGATGAAAGAACATTACATTTGCATGTAGAACAGAAAAAGATAAAGGACATTACATTTGCATGTAGAACAGACGAAGATGAAAAAGAACATTACATTTGCATGTAGAACAGAAGAAGAAAAAGAACATTACATTTGCATGTAGAACAGAAGATGAAAAGAACAATACATTTGCATGTGGAACAGAAGAAGATAAAGAACATTACATTTGCATGTAGAACAGAAGATGAAAAGAACATTACATTTGCATGTAGAACAGAAGAAGGTGAAAAGAATATCACCTTGCATGTAAAACCGTAAAAATGAAAAAAAAATAGAATTGCATGGGACAGATACATGATACATACTAAATAGTGTATTTGGGTTTAGATGTCATTTACGAGTAAATGACAAATAGGTTAGGAGAGGATTGTGACACTAATTAACGGTCGCGGGAAAATGAAAAGCGAGAAATAATTAAGGCGAGAAGAAGCTTAAATAATTATTCGTAAGATATCGGATCTGTGGAATTAATTTATGTTATGACGCAGCGAAAGAAGATAGAATTCTGCCCATGGTAATAATGAAAATTTCAAATTGGTCAAGTGGCCTCAAAAACAGAATGCTAAGAGATCATATTAATCAGGGTAAGGACCACCCCCAAAGAGAGAAGGAAAGGAAGGGAAAAGAGAAAAGAAAGGAATAAACCATTAACTATCCTTCGGAGATATCATTTGGTTTTGGGGAAAACACCTGTTTTATGTTCAGACTTATCCATGATAAGAGTTTCTTGCCTGGACAGACTGTGGCGACGGAAGCACATAGGCATTGAGGGGACAAAGAGATACACTGATCAACCCCAATGATTATTTGAGGAACTCCAGATGCAATTCGGTTAAGATTGAGATTAGGGACCACTCTACGAGTCGTGGGAGGTCTGCTCGGAGAAGAGAAAGACAAAAGAAAAAAAAAAGAAAGATAATTTTTTTTTCCTTTGAGCGATAATTGCAAACACCCAAGCTGCTGGGCGTGGGCGGTAGGCGAAAGTAAACTATGAGAAAGGAGGGAAACGTGTTGACGCCCTCTGAGGGGATTGGTATGAGATACCAATATGAGAAAGGAAGAATTTGGGAGGACGATTCGTTTAAAGTAGAAAGTAATGGACTTACAAAAATGGAAAGTAATAAATTTTCCTGTCCGAAAACAAAGAAAATAATTATTGTCGATTTAGAATTATCAAGGAACCTCAAACACCGACAGGCCCACGCCGGTTTTGGTCGGCGTCTATATAAGAAGAGTCGAAGCGAGTGGACGGCAGTAACACAGTTGCAGTTGGAGAGAGAGATGCAGAGTTGAGCTGTAAGCTCTGAGACCGGCCTCGCAGGAAGCTGACTGAAGATCCACGCATCTGGAATTCAGCTTCGAACCAAGAACAATTTATTTTTGAAGAACGACTTAGACTCACACCACCAAAACAAGTTTTACGAATATCGGCTGAAGATAAAAAAAAAAAAAAACAGTTTCTTAAAAAAACAAAATAAGATGTTAAAACTCGCCTAACAAACACAAAGTATGACGAATACATATTAGCGGTTTGGGAGAAAAACGCAGTCCTGTATTCAGCAACCAGATATAAAATATTGTTATTCATTTTTTTTAACACATTTGAACTTTTCAAGTTAATTAATTTTCTACTGCATATACTTGTGTGGTGTTACCTTTGCTCGGACTCGGCTTACATTGCAGCCGGGCGACTGATAGATTTCTTTTACCTAAGATCAAGTCACTAGAAATCAAAGCAGTTAATTCGGTAACCAGATATTGGAGGCGAGCTAGAAACGACAAATCTGATACCGAATCTAAGCAGATTCCAAAATCAGCAAAGAGTTAAAACGTCATATTTGGGCCGGCGACCAATACCAAATCACAATGGTCTTCACATGAAAGCAGGACAGGACGTCGACGGGGCAGAGAGGTCAAGAGGTGACGTCACAATTAATCGTTAGTAGATAAACAGCCCTTTATACAGAATGGTTAGCGTTGAAAAGTGTAGGATGGGATAGGTTCATTATTATCACAGTAAGAAAATATAAAGCTGGAAATAAGAAAAATGAGGATAATGGTTTAAGGAATACACAATACCAAATATCGATTTTAGAAGCTTTAAATTGATCGTTAGTAGTTAAACAGCCCATTATACAGAATGGTTAGCATTGAATAGGGTAGGATGGGATATGTTCATTATTATCATAGTAAGAAAATATAAAGCTTGAAATTATAAAAATTAAGATAATGGTGTAATGAATAGACAATACCGAATATCGATTTTAGAAGCTTTAAATTTATCGTTAGTAGTTAAACAGCCTTTTATACAGAATGATTTCTATTGAATAGTGTAGGATGGGATAGGTTCATTATTATCACAGTAAGATATTATGAAGCTGGAAATTATAAAAATGAGGATAATGGTGAAATGAATACACAATACCGAATATCGATTTCAGAAGATTTAAATAGATCGTTAGTAGTTAAACAGCCCATTATACAGAATGGTTAGCATTGAATAGGGTAGGATGGGATAGGTTCATTATTATCACAGTAAGAAAATAAAAAGTAGGAGATTATAAAAATGAGAATAATGGTGAATTAAAAGACAATATCGAATATCGATCTTAGAAGATTTAAATTGATCGTTAGTAGTTAAACAGCCCTTTATACAGAATAGTTACAATTGAATAGGTTAGGATGGGATAGGTTCATTATTATCACAGTAAGAAGATATAATACTAGAAATTATAAAAATGACAATAATGGTGTAATGAATAGACAATACCGAATATCGATTTTAGAAGCTTTAAATTGATCGTTAGTAGTTAAACAGCTCTTTATACAGAATTGTTAGCATTGAATATGGTAGAATGGGATAGGTTCATTATTATCACAGTAAGAAAATATAAAGCTGGATATTATGAAAATGAGGATAATGATGTAATGAATAGAAAATACCGAATATCGATTTTACAAGCGTTAAATTGATCGTTAGTAGTTAAACAGCCCTTTATACAGAATGGTTAGCATTTAATAGGGTAGGATGTGATAGGTTCATTATTATCACAGAAAGAAAATATAATGCAGGGAATTATAAAAATGAGGATAATGGTGTAATGTATAGACAATACCGAATATCGATTTTAGAAGATTTAAATTGAAAGTTAGTAGTTAAGCATCCCTTTATACAGAATGGTTAGCATTGAATAGGGTAGGATGGGATAGGTTCATTAATTATCACAGTGAGAAAATATTACGCTGGAAATGATAAAAATGAGAATAATGGTGTAATGTATAGACAGTACCGAATATCGATTTTAGAAGATTTATATTGATCGTTAGTACTTAAACAGCCCTTTATACAGAATGGTTAGCATTGATTAGGGTAGGATGGGATAGGTTAATTATTATCACAGTAAGAAAATATAATGCTGGAAATTATAAAAATGAGAATAATGGTGTAATGGATAGACAATACCGAATATCGATTTTAGAAGATTTAAATTGAAAGTTAGTACTTAAACAGCCCTTTATACAGAATGGTTAGCATTGAATAGGGTAGGATGGGATAGGTTCATTATTATCACAGTAAGAAAATATAATGCTGGAAATTATAACAATGAGAATAATGGTGTAATGAATAGACAATACCGAATATCGATTTTAGAAGATTTAAATTGAAAGTTAGTACTTAAACAGCCCTTTTTACAGAATTGTTAGCATTGAATAGGATAGGATGGGATAGGTTCATTATTATCACAGTAATAAAATATAATACTGGAAATTATAAAAATGAGGATTGTGGTGTAATGAATAGACAATACCGAATATCGATTTCAAAAGATTTAAATACATCGTTAGTAGTTAAACAGCCCATTATACAGAATGGTTAGCATTGAATAGGTAGGATGGGATAGGTTCATTATTGACACAGTAAGAAAAAATATAATACTGGAAATTATAAAAATGTGGATATATGGTGTAATGGATAGACAATACCGAATATCGATTTTAGAAGATTTAAATAGATCGTTAGTAGTTAAACAGCCCTTTATACAGAATAGTTAGCATTGAATAGGGTAGGATGGGATAGGTTCATTCTTATCACAGTAAGAAAATATAATGCTGGAAATTATAAAAATGCGGATAATGGTGTAATGTATAGACAATACCGAATATCGATTTTAGAAGATTTAAATTGAAAGTTAGTAGTTAAACAGCCCTTTATACAGAATGGTTAGCATTGAATAGGGTAGGATGGGATAGGTTCATTCTTATCACAGTAAGAAAATATAATGCTGGAAATTATAAAAATGCGGATAATGGTGTAATGGATAGACAATACCGAATATCGATTTCAGAAGATTTAAATTGAAAGTTAGTAGTTAAACAGCCCTTTATACAGAATGGTTAGCATTGATTAGGGTAGGATGGGATAGGTTCATTATTATCACAGTTAGAAAATATAATGAAATTATAAAATGGGATAATGGTGTAATTATAAAATACGAATATGGATTTTAGAAGATTTAAATTGAAAGTTAGTTAAACAGCACTTTATACAGAATGGTTAGCAATGAATAGGTAGGATGGGATATATTCATTATTATCACAGTAAGAAAATATAATGCTGGAAATTATAAAAATGCGGATAATGGTGTAATGGATAGACAATACCGAATATCGATTTTAGAAGATTTAAATTGAAAGTTAAATTAAACAGATACAGAATGGTTAGCAATGAATACGGTAGGATGGTATATGTTCATTATTATCACAGTAAGAAAATACAACCTGGAAATTATAAAAATGAGAATAATGGTTGGATAGACAATGAATATGGATTTTAGAAGATTTAAATTGAAAGTTAGTAGTTAAACAGCCCTTTATACAGAATAGTTAGCATTGAATAGGGTAGGATGGTATATGTTCATTATTATCACAGTAAGAAAATACAATGCTGGAAATTATAAAAATGAGAATAATGGTGTAATGGATATACAATACCGAATATGGATTTTAGAAGATTTAAATTGAAAGTTATAGTTAAACAGCACTTTATACAGAATGGTTAGCAATGAATAGGGTAGGATGGTATATGTTCATTATTATCACAGTAAGAAAATATAATGCTGGAAATTATAAAAATGCGGATAATGGTGTAATGGATAGACAATACCGAATATTGATTTTTGAAGATTTAAATTAAAAGTTAGTAGTTAAACAGCCCTTTATACAGAATGGTTAGCATTGAATAGGGTAGGATGGGATAGGTTCATTATTATCACAGTAAGAAAATATAAATGCTGGAAATTATAAAAATGCGGATAATGGTGAATGGATAAACAATAAATATCGATTTTAGAAGATTTAAATTGAAAATTAGTAGTTAAACAGCCCTTTATACAGAATGGTTAGCAATGAATACGGTAGGATGGTATATAGAATTATTATCACAGTAAGAAAATACAAATAAATTATAAAAATGAGAATAATGGTGTAATGGATAGACAATACCGAATATGGATTTTAGAAGATTTAAATTGAAAGTTATAGTTAAACAGCACTTTATACAGAATGGTTAGCAATGAATAGGGTAGGATGGTATATGTTCATTATTATCACAGTAAGAAAAAATATAATGCTGGAAATTATAAAATGCGGATAATGGTGAATGGATAGACAATACCGAATATCGATTTTAGAAGATTTAAATTGAAATTAGTAGTTAAACAAATGAATTTACAGAATGGTTAGCAATGAATAGGGTAGGTAGGTTCATTATTATCACAGTAAGAAAATATAATACTGAAAATAAAAATGCGGATAATGGTGAATTTATAGATTTAAAAGATTTAAAATTGAAAATTAGTTGTTAAACACCCTTTATACAGAATGGTTAGCATTGAATAGGGTAGGAAAGTAGGTTATTATATCACAGTAAGAATATATAATGCTGAAATTATAAAAATGCGGATAATGGTGTAATGGATAGACAATACCGAATATTGATTTTTGAAGATTTAAATTAAAAGTTAGTAGTTAAAAAGCCCTTTATACAGAATGGTTAGCATTGAATAGGGTAGGATGGGATAGGTTCATTATTATCACAGTAAGAAATTATAATGCTGGAAATTATAAAAATGCGGATAATGGTGTAATGTATAAACAATACCGAATATCGATTTTAGAAGATTTAAATTGAAAGTTAGTAGTTAAACAGCCCTTTATACAGAATGGTTAGCAATGAATACGGTAGGATGGTATATGTTCATTATTATCACAGTAAGAAAATACAATTCTGGAAAATATAAAAATGAGAATAATGGTGTAATGGGGAGACAATACTGAATATCGATTTTAGAAGATTTAAATTGAAAGTTAGTAGTTAAACAATGTTTATACAGAATGGTTAGCATTGAATAGGGGTAGGATGGGATAGGTTCATTATTATCACAGTAAGAAAATATAATGCTGGAAATTATAAAATGCGGATAATGGTAAATGAATAGACAATACCGAATATGGATTTTAGAAGATTTAAATTGAAAATTAGTAGTTAAACAGAATTTATACAGAATGGTTAGAATGAATAGGGAGAGGATGGTATATTTCATTATTATCACAGTAAGAAAATACAATGCTGGAAATTATAAAAAATGCGATAATGGTGTAATGGATAGACAATACCGAATATCGATTTTAGAAGATTTAAATTTGAAAGTTAGTAGTTAAACAGTTAAAATGGTTAGCAATGAATATGGTAGGATGGTATATGTTCATACAGAAAATACAAATGTTGGAAATTATAAAAATGAGAATAATGGTAATGGATAGACAATAATGAATATAGATTTTAGAAGATTTAAATTGAAAGTTAGTAGTTAAACAACCCTTTATACAGAATGGTTAGCATTGAATAGGGTAGGATGGGATAGGTTCATTATTATCACAGTAAGAAAATATAATGCTGGAAATTATAAAAATGCAGATAATGGTGTAATGGATAGACAATACCGAATATGGATTTTAGAAGATTTAAATTGAAAGTTAGTAGTTAAACAGCCCTTTATACAGAATGGTTAGCATTGAATAGGGAAGGATGGTATATGTTCATTATTATCACCGTAAGAAAATACAATGCTGGAAATTATAAAAATGAGAATAATGGTGTAATTGATAGACAATGCCGAATATCGATTTTAGAAGATTTAAATTGAAAGTTAGTAGTTAAACAGCCCTTTATACAGAATGGTTAGCATTGAATAGGTTAGGATGGGATAGGTTCATTATTATCACAGTAAGAAAATATAATGCTGGAAATTAAAACAATGAGAATAATGGTGTAATGAATAGACAATTCCGAATATCGATTTTAGAAGATTTAAATTGAAAGTTAGTATTTAAACAGCCCTTTATACAGAATGGTTAGCATTGAATAGGGTAGGATGGGATAGGTTCATTATTATCACAGTAAGAAAATATAATACTGGAAATTATAAAAATGAGGATAGTGGTGTAATGAATAGACAATACCGAATATCGATTTCAAAAGATTTATATTAGAAATTTAGTAGTTAAACAGCCCTTTAATAGAAATAAGTCTTGAAAAGGGTAGGATGGGATAGGTTTTTTCTTATCACAGTAAGAAAATATAATACTGGAAATTAAAAAATTACGGATAATGGTGTTATGGATAGACGATTACCGAATATCGATTTTAGAAAATTTAAATTGAAATTTAGTAGTTAAAACATTTATACAGAATGGTTAGCATTGAATAATAAAAAGGATGGGAAAGGTTCATTCTCAAACAGTAAGAATATATAATGCTGGAAATTATAAAATGAGGAACAAAATATTTGAATAGACAATTTTAATATCGATTTCAAAAATTTAAATAGATCGGTTGTAGTTAAACAGAACGTTATACAGAATGGTTAGCATTGAATAGGGTAGGATGGGATAGGTTCATTATTATCACAGTAAGAAAATATAATGCTGGAAATTATAAAAATGATGATAATGTTGTAATGCATAGATAATACCGAATATCGATTTTAGAAGATTTATATTGATCGTTAGTAGTTAAACAGGCCTTTATACAGAATGGTTAGCATTTAATAGGGTAGGATGGGATAGGTTCATTATTATCACAGTAAGAAAATATAATACTGGAAATTATAAAAATGAGGATAGTGGTGTAATGAATAGACAATACCGAATATCGATTTCAAAAGATTTATATAGATCGTTAGTAGTTAAACAGCCCTTTATACAGAATGGTTAGCATTGAATTGGGTAGGATGGGATAGGTTCATTATTATCACTGTAAGAAAATATAATGCTGGAAATTATAAAAATAATGGTAATGGTGTAATGAATAGAAAATACCGAAAATCGATTTTAGAAGTTTTAAATTGAAAGTTAGTAGTTAAACAGCCCTTTATACAGAATGGTTAGCAATGAATACGGTAGGATGGTATATGTTCATTATTATCACAGTAAGAAAATACAATGCTGGAAATTATAAAAATGAGAATAATGGTGTAATGAATAGACAATACCGAATATCGATTTTAGAAGATTTAAATTGAAAGTTAGTAGTTAAACAGCCCTTTATACAGAATGGTTAGCATTGAATAGGGTAGGATGGTATCGGTTCATTATTATCACAGTAAGAAAATATAAAGGTGGAAATTATAAAATGAGGCTAATGGTGTAATGAATGGACAATACCGAATATCGATTTTAGAAGATTTAAATTGAAAGTTAGTAGTGAAACAGCCCTTTATACAAAATGGTTAGCATTGAATAGGGTAGGATGTGATAGATTCATTATTATCACAGTAAGAAAATATAATGAATATCGATTTTGGAATCTTTATTCTGCTAAGCTCGTCGTTAATATTTAATCAGCTCTTTCTACAAATTAGTTAGTTTTTTATTTTGTAGCATTGAATAAGTTCATTATTATCACAGTAAGAACATACGGATAGTCTGTCATGGGTCTGGACTCTTGGGAGTTTTCTGGTTAGCCTCCTCCTTCCGCCGGGAGGAATTACCTCACGATGGCTCTATCTTGCATTCCGTCGGTGTAGCGTATTATGGGATAATTTTTATTCGAAAGACTTTTTTTTCTCTTTTTTAATGTAAGATACCAAATATTAAATCGATTTAATTTGCAAAATGAAAAAAAAATGTTCTCGGGAAGATATTTATTACGTACACAGTCCCTTTTATAGGAATTCACTCCTATACATCTATGTATATATTTCAACCAATAAAAGTTTTATTTGATAAACAATCATTACAAGAACAAATGTTGCCCAAATAATTGCGGACGTAGTTGTAGACCTACCTAGTGTTATTTTTTTAACCATTTAGAAAATAATAACTCCCTTCACCATTTCCGCAAATTCGAGAAAAAGATTTCCGCGAGTCAGTGTGCAATTATTTTCTAACCAATGAAAACCTTGTATTTAAATAGTTCACTCTTCTATGGGAAATTAGATGTTGAATCCCCTTACGGATATAATGTGGAGTGAGTAGCTATGGTCAAATGCCAAATAAGTAACAGAACTGTCCAACAAAAACAACTGACAACGTTTGCAATAACAAGAAAAAGGACAGGACAAAAAATAATATAAATCAAGCAAACAATTTATGCAAGGCAATAGTAACAGGACAAAGCAATACTATTAGGGCAAATAGTTCACAAACTAAGAATTGGGGTTGACACACAAGTTCAGACAAGCGGACATAGCGTTCTGACTTCAAGAGAAGACAGACTGAGACTGAGTCGGGTGAAACCGAGAGCCGGGCTATTTTATTGACTAGGAAAAATTCCCAGCATGCATTTGTGTGCTTTTTCCTATAAATTGGGGAGGGAAAAGTGTTTTGAAGTAATCCCTAATGAGATTGAAATTTACATATAAATATTGAAGCAAACTATTTCTCGGTTCATAAGTATTCTGGAGGTCAGTTTGCTTTATACGTGCGTACACACACACATGTACCCTCACACACGCACACAATAGAAGAAAGAGCCAGCAGCCGCCGACTAAGGCCGTGTCCACGGACACAATAGAAGGGATTAACCAGCAGCCACCGCCGATTAAACCTTTTGTCTACGAACTGACAAGCACATTAAGCTGACCATCATAAAGTAATTCTGTGCACATATTTCACACTGCAATAAGAACAATTAATTACTTGATAAAAGAAATTTTTACGGCAAGAAAAATTGTGCATTTTATTGTATATTTCTGAAAAGAATATATAAAAGTAATTTTAACTGACAATCTGCATCTAGTTTTCTTTCAGAAAATAACCTTTTATACGTTCCATTTAAATATGTGTTTTTGTTGTTGTTGTCATTGTTGTTGTTGTTAAATGTATGGATTCCCGACAGTGAGATAAAAGCAAAAACCAGGGTAGACAAATGCCAACACTTCCATCAATTAAATTGATTATTACCCGCATTTTGGCACCAAATAGCAGTTTTCGATATAACCGCCCTTGTATTTATCAGAAAATAATGATCTAGATCTCCAGTCCTGGTTTATTTTTTTAATGTTTTTTTTTTTATTCAAGGAAGTGATCAAAAATTTGGCACTGAAAGTCCACTCCCGCAAGAAATCTAATTGGGTTAAATGCAAAATTTAAGTTCTTTTCAGTAATTCTCGTTCTAAACTCCCATTTAAAATATTGCCAGTTGCAAATAAACTGGTGTCATTTTAAATCATTTTCGATTGTAATTTTATGACGATGCACTTCGATTTTAATCCTGATCAAATATAATGCATCAATTATTATTTACTGTATTTTAAATAATTATCCACTGGAATTTTACCATTTTTCGTTAAAATTTTACCATTATCCACTGAAATTTAATTATTCACTGTAATTTTATTATTGTCACCTAAATTTTTATCTTTATCCGGTATAATGTTAATCATTATTCTCTATTTTAAATTACCCGTTCTACGGACAGAGAAATATAGTTTACATTAGATGTTCTTTTACTGCTATGAAATTTCTGTATAAATAACATTTACAGCAATACGTTTATACGTTCTTTTGTCATTATACAAACTTCAAACGAATTTCTTACCCTGAATTTAGTTATATAGAGCTGACCAGGTAAGAAACAATCATTTTTTGGGATATATACCAACCTCTGAAAGTGTTTGGCCTTGAGATTTGCGAATTATAAAACCAAATGATACTTGGAGAGAAAATTGATCGCTTGATGTTATCGGTATTTTGGGGGTGTTTTTCTTTTATTAGTTCAAGGAAAAACAACAGAAATAACTGTATTGTTGAGACATTTAATAATAAAGGTTGATCCAATAACTTGGACCGATCTTAAATGTGAATTAAGTTTAAGCGTCTAATGATTTTTTTCTTTCAGATTTGGCGGACATTTGGGCGATATTATTTTTCCCCCGTAATTGCCATGACTTAAATAACCATAATCCAATAGAGAAATAAGTAAATTTTCACCAACAACACTGATTTATTTACTGTTGTCTTTGATCCGTCTTAATGAAACACACTTATACATAATCCGTCTTAATGAAACATCCTATATATCTTGTCTCATTGCAACTACCATGAGCTCCATCAAAATTTCAGAATGCACTTTCTTTGAGACTCAATCTCGATGCAGCCATTTTTTTTTTTTCAATTAAATATGAAAGTTATTTACATCAATTACATATTTCCAATTAAAATGAAATTAAAATCTTGCGTATTTAAATAATATAATTGCGTATTTGTGTAATGTTTGTATTGATAATAAAAAGTAATTCATTAACAAATTATTTTCGCTTATTTAAATAACTCAGCGATTATTTTTTGTTAAGGATAAAAATTAATGCAGCAGTACACTATATTTAAATAATTTTAAAAATATTTTTATAAATTACAATAATAAAAATTAATTTAACGATAGACTGTTTTCATTTATTTAAATGATTTTTCTTCAATTAAATATGAAAAAGCTATTTATTTTATGTTGAAGCTTAAATAAGCATGGAATAATACAACACAAAATGTACGTTAACAAAATGTATTGAAACAAAGAATAGGTACACAATATTTACAGTTAGTTTGGTATATTCTTGGGAAGACTGTTCCTGCATAATGGGTTGACTAAATCGCAGTCGGGCAGAGTCTCTGGATTCAATTTCTTAATCTCTACTATCTATTATTTATTGCACATATGTACAAATGTGGCACAAGGCCGAAAAGGGGATTGGGGTGAAGGACGGTCATCACTAGTCTTAGATTAAACTTAGCTAGCCACAATCACTGACCCTATCATACAGAACAATATTCCTTTCACCAAAACAACACATTTATCCATACCTTTCTTACTACAAACACCAAAATGCCTCTTTGACTCCATGAAAAAACCTAAATAATCCCCTTATGTACAAAATATTTGTCCGTGGGGGGAGGGGCATAAAAAACAACAACTTTTAAAAATGAACCCCAATGAAATTATACAAAATGACAAAATATATTTACAAGAAACCAAATAAAATTAGTGTTAGTAATAAAACCCCCCACAAACTCTTGAATGTGGCAGAAATATCAGTTAACTGGACGAAATCGATGCGGGACTTATGAAAATAAAGCCACACTCATTCATCCCAAGCACTCACACAGGCACACACTCATTTATACACAACAACAAGTACGAAAACACACACACGAAACGAAAGGCGCCCCACATCTACCAGAGAACTGACATTACTGACCACCTAAAAAACAAGGGAGGGGATGGGGAGTTAAACTAAAGGAAGAAAAAAAAAAAAGACAGAAATAAAAAGGGGACCAATGAGCAAATACACCTTAGCTAAGTTTACCAGAATAGAAAAAAACTAAAAGAAAAAAATACAAAAACCTAATCTAACCTAACTCCGGGATGGGTTGCCTATGTTCAACCCAGGAAAACAATATCCTTAATGCCTAACCGGCATCCAAATGCCACTCAAGGTCAGCCCTTTTACTCGGCACATTCGCGCAAGAATCACCCACCTTTTGCTGAATTCCGATGAGGTGAGCCGCCGCCTTTCCGTCCTGATCTTGACTTTAAGCTGATGCTTAAAGAACAAGATCAGTTGGGAAGAAGTGAACTTCTCGCCCTCATGGAATCCCTTCTGACGCGTCGTCCAAATCACGACTCTCATAACCCCTAGTAAGCAACAGAACACATAGTGTTCAGCCTTCGTCATCTGCGGCACCACATTGCTACAAACAGCTCTGGCATCCAGGACAAAAACCTTTCCATGCAGCATGCGAACCATGAGGCCCTCAAGAAACTTGCACAACGGCACTATCACCCTGCACTGAAAGAAGGCGTGACCAATAGTCTCGACTTCCCCCGTACAGCGACGACAGTTTGGACAATTCTCCAAGCCTGCTGAACAAAGTCTCTTGCTGACCCAGAGGGCTTTACGAATCACCAGCCAGGTGAGTGATGCCTCATCGTTATTGAGACATTTCAACCCGGGCGCCCAAGGCCATATCGAGCGAGCCTCCCGCTTCGTAAGACCGAGCTCGCCAATCAGATCATCTTGTACGGACCCCCTAACTAAAACTTGATATAATGCCTTGCGAGACAACGCCTGGGCGTTGGAGAGACCATCCGAAACCCGTAAGAGGAGCTTCAGAGCGCGACGACATTCACGATAAAAGAGCACTCGGCACGTGGTAAACGGCCGGCCTCTTGTTCGCACGAGTGCACACTTTTCAGGGATGGAAAATGTTTCTGGACGTCTTCTTTCCAAAAGGCACCCTCCTCATTCGACCCACGACACATTCGGTCTAAAAAAGGTAATGCGAAGCATATATTGACGGATCTCAATGCTAGGCATCCCCAGACCGCCCTCAGAGGGATGGAGGCAACAGACCTCGCGAGATACCATAGGGGCCTTGCCTCTCCACAAGAAAGAGAACAAGGTCCTGACTAATTGCATTAGTCGGGCATACGGGAGTGGAAGCACAGAGAGTCGGTAGAGGAGGATCGGATAGATGTGTGAAACACATACTTCCGCCCTTCCCTTCAGGGAAAGTCTCCTCCGAGACCACAGATTAACCGCGATCTCGGCCTTCCCTTGTACCTCCGACCAGTTCATTTCCAACTGGAGATCAGGACCGAACCAGACGCCGAGTATCTTGATCGGCCCATCCGTCCAGAGGAAAGGTCCGGGAAGAGAAACTCCCTTCCACGCACCCAACCGCAAGCCCACAGACTTATCACGGTTGATCCTGGCCCCTGTCACCATCTCATACCCACTTATTTCTTTTTGCTGACTTCGTCAATCTCGGCTCTGCTCGACACAAGAGCCGAAACGTCGTCAGCATAGGCAGAATACCTGGCCGAGGTGGTAGCGCCCGGCAGGGTAATTCCGCGCAGGACCGGATTCGCCTTTAACTTGCGAAGGAATGGTTCCAACGCAAGAACGTAAAGCAAGGGCGATAGCGGACAACCTTGACGAATGGAGCGAGACAATACGAAAGGCTCCGACCTTACCCCATTCACTTCCACCAGCGCACCGGGGTCGCATACAAGAGCCGGATCCAGGAGCGAAAGTCGGCTCCGAAACCGGCCGCCGACAGGACAGCCTCCAGAAACCGATGGTCAACCCTATCGAAGGCCTTGGACTGATCTAAATTGATCAGCGCGGCTTCACTGTCGACTTGTTCTAAGATCAAGCGTACCATATGAAGGTTATCCTGAATCGTCCTGCCCTTCACAGCACAAGTCTGTTCGGGGCCAATCAGACGAGACAGGACAAGCTGCAAACGGTTGGCTAAGATCTTCGCCAAAATCTTTAAGTCAGTATTTAACATCGTCAAAGGGCGAAAGTTCCCTAACCCATCCCCACCGTTCTTGTCCTTACGCAACAACTTGATCACACCCCTGGTGAAGCGTCGAGGTAAAGACCCCTGCCTCATCCAGTGGTTGTAAATCAGCTGCAGCAAAGGAACAAAAACGGGCGACAGCCTCAAGTACACTTCGTAGGGAAGTCCATCTAGTCCCGGAGACTTATCCAGGCCAACCTGCTTCAGCGCATCCCAGATTTCCGACTCTGTTATGGGACCCTCGCACCTAGCCGCTTCAGCTGCCTCAAGGCAGGGAAAGTCAGCCAAATAGGCATCGAACTGAGCAGAGCTCAGACCGGGCTCCCTGGTGAAAAGATCCTGAAAATAAAGCCGAAAGGCCTCGCATATGCCCGCGCTTGTAGTCACGGTCCGCTTATCCGGCAATGTGACGCACGCTATATGTCGCTTAGCCGCGTTCCGATTTTCCTCTGCACGCAATTCTGCGGCCATATTCGTCGCCTCAGAAGACATTCTCTTTAGCCTAGCCCTAACTACCAGAGCTTGATCCTTCTTGATAAGCAAGGAGGCCAACTCTGCCTTAGCTAAGACTATGTCCCCACTAACACGGGATTTGACGGCCCGATCAACTTTATCTTCTAATGCCGTTTGCGCCGCTAGTCTATCTAGATTGAGTCGACGACTAAAATCGGCAGCAAACGTTCTAATTTTTGATTTTAATTTTCCCCACCAGGCGTTTCCCACAACCGCCCCCGTCAATTCCCTCTGAATCATTAGTAGCAGCTGGTCCCGGAAATCCTGTTCACCGAAAAGTGAACAGTTAAATTTCCAGTAACCAGCCAATCTAACCTAGGTTTATCTAAGTTTACACGGACCCGGACAAGCCTATGATCCGTGTAAACTATATAATGGAAACTTGGACACTCTAAGAGCCCTACGTCGACTCTCCTAACTAACACTCGGTCCAGATAGCTCGCAAGCGAGCCACTGGCCGAGTTGCCACTAGTTGTCCAAGTCCATGCTACCTCCTGAGGGTGCTCATTCCGGTACTTATCGACAAGATCAAACCTGTCGATAAAGTCCCGAAATGCCTTCACATCAGGATTGTTAGTACCCGGTTTTTTACCTATACGATCTATATCGGGGTCAAGGACGGCATTCCAATCCCCGCTAAGACTACCCGACGAGAAGTCGTCAAAAACGGCTCGATCTGCCGAAACAAAGCAGGCCGCTCAGCATGAACATTGGGCGCATAAACCCCAATGAGACGTAAAGCCTTATCCTTTATAGTAACATCCAGCACGCAAAGCCTGCCCGCCGGATCTGCGAAGACAAGGGAACATGCAGCCTCCAAAGACTTGCTCACTAGCCAAGAGACACCCCTCGAACGACCATCAAAACATGCTGAAAAAAGGGCGAACCCCTTAGACAGTATATCCTCACGGTCATGAGAAGAAAAACGGGTCTCTTGCACACAACAAACATTCACCCCGAGGCGCTGAAGGTCACGAGAGAGCCTCGCCCTGCGAGACTCGGACCTCAGGCCCCGCACATTTAACGTAGCTAACCAGAGAGACATGAGAAGTCCGATTAGGGTTGCTTACCAGCATTAAACATGGCCGGGGTAAGGATACCGACCGCGTCTCCCATAGACCCATGGCCCATCTCATTCTTGATGGTGCCGTCTTGGGAGATACCGCCGATATCCCAGGGGAAGGTCAATTTAAGAGCTCTATACAGGGATGGGTGAACTAAAACGGGGACCCTCCCTGCACAGAACTGTTGTAACTTTTTTAATTTGTCGTTTTCGACTATGGCGATGGGCAAAGCCATCTTACATGCATTTACGGCTTCCTCCACCATTGCCCAAGTCTGATTTGCTGCAGGTCCTGACCTAATAACTGTCAGGACCCTCTGGGCATTTGGGAAGTTTTTAGGTTCCTCAATGTCAAGGTCAGCAAACTGTTTGATTGAAAGCAGGAACTTCAAGTCCTTTTGACCCTGTTACTATAGTCCCGGGCTCTTTCGGCCTGGGCAGGGGAAATACGGCATACCTCCTCTCCTGTGTTGAAAATAAATCTTTTTTTTTTCTATCTTTTTTTTTTTTCTTTTTGAGTTGGGCTTCTTTGCCGCTTGGGAGCAGGAGGAGGCATCTCAGCATTTTTTTGCCGGTGATTGCTTGGGGGTATGAAGGGGGTGGGTTTTTTTTTAACGGGGAAGGAGTGGGAGTGTTCATGGGGGTATAAAAGGATCTATGCCTATAGGGGCTGGGATCCCTACTGGAGGGTTTGGCCTTTGATGGTGAAATAGCAGGCGATGAAGGGGTTGTTTCTTCGGAGAAGGGGCGGGTCTACTAGAGGACGTAGAAGGGATTGGGTCTTTTCTTTCCGAATCCAGCCTCTTTTTTAATTCTTTGAGTTTTTCTGTCTTTTTTTCATAACCGGGGTCGAATCTCTTTTGTTTTTCTTCAAATGATTCTTCAGAGGCCGGGGCATCGCCCTTAACGTTGTTAGAGGGAGTGGGGCTGTATGTGCCTTTCTTCCTAGGGGCTTCAGGGGACTGAGGACCCGCTGTCCGGCGCTTCCCTCTGGCCTTACCAGCAACCAGCCATTCCCCTCCCCTTCTCCACAACTGCACCGGCAGCGGGCGAAGGCTCTTTGGGGAATGTGGCTTTCGATGTTGCGCCGACCGGAGGATTAACCGACCCGGTCCCGGAGGCTGGTACGCCCATTACAGGCGAGGCGGAATTTAGAGACGCGGTCAGAGGGGATCTTGGGTAACTGGCGCTTGACTTCCAGAGGCCTTCTTCTCTGGGCAGGAGGAGGAGAGATGACCAGTCACTCCACACCTCCAGCATACCGGTCTTCGACCCGTCACAATGACCGGTAATTTCAAGACGCCAACATCCAGACAGTTGGGGATGGAGCGGAAGGCTTTCTCGTCCAACATGATGTCAAAGCTCCACCCCCGCTCAGGCTATCACAGGAAGCTCCCAGAATTTCGCCATACTGAGAGAAGAACGCCGCGAGATGTTCCCCGATAACCTGAGGAGGGACCTCGTATACCGTTACCCTGGTCTTACGTCGGCCTTCGTACTCTGTACGCAGTATTATCTCTTTGTTAATAAGCTCACGGCTAGCCGCGGCGACGCAATCTTCTGATGTGGGCAACAGTACGTCCCACATGAAAAATTTAGCACCCTTAACTATTCTAAGGGGCTTGAGCCCGAAGGATTCCAATGCTTTTAACACTGTGTTTTTTCGTCGAGCGACAAATTTTGCGCGTACGCTTGTCCACGACGAAAACCGACACTATTCTTTTGTCAATTTTTTTCAATTCTTGGGGGTCTTCCAAAAGTCCACCATCTACAACAAGGTGTGCGTAACTTTTGGCACGCTCCAAGAACTCCGCTAAATTGATAATGCACTTTGGAGGGGACGACCAACAAGAGGGCGATTCCCCGGCCTCAGGCTCAGTTTGCGGTTCATTTTTGGATTTTTCAGAATCATGGCCATTATTGGCCTCCATAGTTGAGTCATTTTTGTTGCCATTCTGAGCTTCCGTAGAAGTAAATTTTTCATTTTTATTGACTTTTTCCCCAACAGATTCCACACTGCTAGGGGAAGAGGTATTAAGAGCTGGAAACTCTTCCAAACTGTCTTTGTCCGGGGGGTCTTTTTTGGTTGGGTTGAACAGGTGCTTTCGAATAGCCTTTTTGGGCTTTTTTTTAATAGCCAAAAAGGAGGGTGGTTTTTTATCCTTTTTTTTCTCCATTTTTTAAAAAATAAGAGGGGAGGGGAGGGGTAAATACGGGTGGGGAACCGCCTTATAGGCGGAGGGAGGAGAGAAAAAAATAAAAGGAGGGTAAAATAAAGTTTGGCCTATCAACAACAAAAAAAAACAAATATCAACAGAAAAAAAAAAAACAGGAGGACGTGTGCAAAAATTATAACCACAAATATAAACAGATACAAAAAACAAATATACAGACGAGAAAATGTGAACAAGGTTCACGAAAATGAAGAAAGAACAAAAATTTAAAGGACAACAGACAAGAAAGCAAAAAATTACACAATAAAACTAATAGTTATAAACGGAAAAGAGAAAACGCAATACGTACGAAACAAAAAAAAAAAAAAGTTACAATTTACAAAATGGCTGCCGCTAAAAAAAAAACGGTCAACCCAAAACGTTAAAAAAAGAGGAGGGACAGAGATTACAAAAATTAAAATAAAAACACGTAGACTTTTTTTTTTTTTTTTTTTTTTTTAACAGGAAACACAGAAAAAATTAACACGTAAAAATTAAAAAGGTCAAACGAGAAACGAAAAATAAACAGAAAAACTCCGGGGTGTGGGTACTGAAAAAAAAAAAGAACTCAGAACAGAAATAATTAATAACAAAAAAGAAGTAACGGTTAAAAGGGAAAGGAAATGAAAAGGAAAAAACAAAAGGTCAAAATGAAAAGTTCGAAAATGACAAGTTTTAACAAAAGAGTCAAAAAAAATACGTTAGAAAAAATGGTGTATAATTAAATCAAAAAAACTTAACTAAATTAAGGCAGTCTGAAAAGTTGAAAAAAAGTCCTTTGGTAGACAGCAAATATGTCTAGCACCGGTCAGGAGAAAAACGGTGTAAACGCTTAATCTCGACTATCTTCCCCTGTCTTCCGGTACCAACCCATATTTATATGGTCGGTAGTCCGCTTATGTAAATTAGGTGTATCATACCGTTAAACTGTAAGGTGTGGGCTGTACTCGTGAGAAAAAAACTTTTGCTTTTCTTTAAGTCATGGGCTTCCAGAAATCTCTTCATTGAGTCTACTGGAATCTTTTCCAGCCAATCCGAGGGCTCCAACTACAACAGGGATTGTTGATGTTCCCATGTGCTATATTTTTGAGATTTTGATTTCAAAGTCCTTGTATTTTAATAGCTTTTTGAAGATCTTCAAAGATACATTGCAGTCTGCAGGGACTGCCATATCAATAAGGAGGCACTTTATTATTATTATTATTATTGTTGTTGTTGTTGTTGTTGTCGTTGTTGCTGTTGTTGTTGTTTCCTTTGATTTCTGGTGTATACTCATTTCCTTAGGCGTCCCAGCCAGAGACCTAGGGTCAGAAATGGCATCATGACATTTTTCATAGAACATTTTTGAAAAAATAAATAAATGATTGGCGACCTAATATCACACATATTTTACATCTTTTTGTATATCTTTAAGGAATGGACTAGCAGGGATCCAATTAGTGTATAATAATTGTAATATAAGATTGTAACTAACGTTGCATAGCCTCAAATTATAGAATACTATTAAAAACAATTTAATATTTTTTAATCATTTATATGTAACACCGATCCTGACCCCACTGGATCGATGTACTCTACAAGACCGGCTGTTGGTCCTGTGCTGGTTCAGTATTTCAGATTCAATCAAAGTCTCCGGTTCACAATGTCGATTCGATTCCACTTTCCAGCCACGCTGTGATTTTTTTTGAGCCTGGAGAGCAATTAACAAATCGTAGATCCCGGAAGATTCAGATGGTCTAACTGCAAGTTCGTTGGGGCGAGAATCAAGCCAAACAGAAAAATCAAATATGAACAAGTCGGTTCGAGTCCAAAGAAAAATTTATGTATATGTATATAAGGAAGAAATTGGTACAAAAGAATAATGCTTCTTTTACAAGAAAGTAGTGGATATGAAATGAAGTCCAGAATAAAAAAAAACAAATGTTGCAAATAATTCTGAAAGGAGAGAAGTAGTTTTCGGGTTTATCCTTTTTGTTCTTAGTAGTTGCCGTAATTATTTCACTATCAGGATATAAGAGGTGGGGTTCACTGGCAGTATTGCACCAATATTGCAGATAACTTGAGTTCACTTCCTCCCATATTACAGCAGCAAGGAGACGCTTTCACTCTCTCTCTCTCTCTCTCTCTCTCTCTCTCTCTCTCTCTCTCTCTCTCTCTCTGGTCGACTTCGACTCTGGCTGTTTGTTTTCGCACAAACACCCGCTTAAATAAACGCGGTCGTAGCAACAAAAACCCAGACAGTTGGTAAACTTAGAATACAACCTGATTACTGACCTCTCCCCCTTCGCGATTAATTGAACAGTCTCTTCTTCTCAATTGGTATTCCATAGTTCATATAAACACTATTGTTTTGACATTTTATATTAATAATTCTGACGAAGCACAGATTCTTTGGGCACAAACTTTACCACAAATTATTTTTCTCATCCATAAAAAAAATTCTATATTACTATAATTATTAATATTTTAAGGGTGGCCATTGCTCTCTGCCACATATATCCGGTTATTGAAAATAAATCAATTGATTAAATAAAATAATTAATTTAAGATTACATTCATCTTAGATTCTCTTTAAATGTAAACACTAACATCTTTGCTAACTTACGACTGATTTTTTGACAAGGTAAATATAAATTGTTTCTTTACAAACAAGATGAAAATTTTATTAACAGAAACATTACTTATGTATGACTATTTAAAAAATTTGAATTAAAAATAAATAACACTGGTGAAATATTTTTAAAACATATTTTTAACAATTTTTACGCAAATTAAATATCACCGCTTATGTTGTTTTTCATTTTTATTAATACAGGGCGAGAATCCTTTATTGACATTTTTGGGGCCGTAAGTTTATCGATTTTTCAGATTTTATTTTCGATTTCCGACAGGCTATTTAATATGTATATAGCATCTATAAAATATGCAGCTTGGGAATGAAACTGAAGCATAAACACGATATCCCTTTACATTTCATGACACAGCTTATACATATACCCTGAACGTAGTTTTATATAAAATTTAATGAAATTTGGGTATATACAGGTAATGATTCTAGTTATGTAATGCTCACACGGATTTTTTAAGTGATACAATTAAGATTCACGTAAAAATAATGTTTTGTACTTTCTGTACGTGTACAGAAATATATAATTGTCTTTACTAAGCACGAAACACCTGGTAAGTATTCCATGAACGTAAGTGTTGCTGTGTTGATTGCTTACAAAAAAAAAATCTGCCGTCAACATAGTCTACGTAGCTGTGCTGAGGAGTCCCACCCGTGGCAGATGGGGTCATTTACAACAGCTGTACATCACTTAAGAACCTTTCCAGTATTTTCTGAAATTTTCCATTTGTGCAAGTCAATTCAGCACCTGAAATATTTTCGGATGTTAGAGGTTTTCAGATTTGGGAATATCAAATAAAGGATATTCAACCTCTGTATATAAAAGTCAGATAACATGATTACTTAACAATGTCGACTGTTTTGCTCCACCAATTTTAAAGTGAAAACATACAGTGTAAATTTAAACTTAGGCAACGTTATAAAAAAGATAATCCGTATATTATCTTTTATTCGTTGTAATTTTAATCTCTGTTTGCTGTATTCTTAAAATGTAATTTTTACGCATGACATAAGTTCACAAACTGTTACCATCATATGATCAATCGATAGTATATGAAACATTCAATCAGACGAAAGACGACTTCGTATTTGTAAGCGTAGCACTCATCTCTTCTACTGTGTGGCTGTCATTCACAACGAATAAACAACCATATTCTTCCAATTATTTTTTATTTCGCTTTGGCAAAATATCACATCGTCCGGGTCTGTCAGCATCACTTCAGACCAAATCTAGCTTACTATAATTTTTGGGATTTTTTTGAAAGCTAACATCACCTTTCCAAACTTGATGGTGACCCCGAAATATAGTGCGAAAACGCACAAGCAACCGTAATGGTATGTGATATGTGATGGTTTCCATTCACCTACAACGTGGTGCTTTAACCACGCACGCACACACACACACACACACACATATATATAGATATATATATATGTATGTATGTATGTATGTATGTATAATTGGGTTGGTGCATAATTATCAGGCGTTTTTAAATAATATTTATTATGAAAAAAGAAACAATTCAACAATAGCATTTTTAAATGATTATTCCGGAACGTATGATTATCGACACGCATTTTTATAACTTGAAAATAAAATAATATTTTTATTAAAAAAATTAGACAAAACAGTATTTTTTTATTAACAAATAACACACCTACAAAAACGCCTGATAATTATGCACCAACCCAATATATATAAGATAAATCACAGTGAGTGTTGGTGATAGTAATAAAAATATATTTGATGCGAAATAACAGAGAACAAATTTATACTAACAATAAAAATACATTTGTTCCTCACCGTTCAATGCATCTCTGAGTTTTATGAACGTAGTAATCTTCAGGTACAAATTAAAATTTGTACGTTTTAATATGTCAATATTTATAAGCTTTCGGTAAGATAGTGGAGCAGCCTTTTACGTATGAGAAAAATAAATCGTTAAATGAGGTTTAAATACGACATCAATCACCATCTTTAATTCTCATCTTCTATCACTCTCAGTAACCTCTTTTGTCTTAATGACCTTATCACTTTTCTTGGAGAGACATAATCATATATATATATATATATGTGTGTGTGTGTGTGTGTGTCACGTTATTATTTTAGCGGATATTTAATAATATATTTATTTATTTTTGTCTACGGGCCTGTATATTCTAGAAATTTTATTATAGAGCAGAGGCAAACCATCGTTAAAACCGACGTGCTTTAAGCGACATGGTCACGAGGAAGCTTTCCTGATCAAGCAAAGCTTTTAAGCGAAAATCCTGCCGGAGGGCCCATATTTTTCTTTAAGAAGATTTCTCGAATATTTAGGCCGGTAAACAAAAATAATTAAATATACTGTTTGATAAATAAACGAAACATCTACTCAAATATGAATATCCTTTAAAAAATAACGATAAAAGTGATATATATATATATATATATATATATATATATATATATATATATATAATTTTTTTCATATAGACAAAAACAAATTACTCACTACAATTTAAAATTGCAAAAATTATAAAACACTTTCATTGATTACAAAACTAGTAGTGATAACTTCAACCTAAATATATGCAATTCAGCTCTAGCTTAGTTTTTTAAAATAACCCCCAAAAACATAACCAATTACTATTATAATTATCGTTTGAATTTTTCCCTCCTTCCTCTTTCATCATATTAATATCGCCTATTCTCACCTTTCCTTCCTCACCCCTCACTCTTCAAAGGCTTGGAAACCCTTGACCGTTGTTGTCGAAAAGAATTTTTTCAGATCTAGCCATTACATTAACACCTCAACCATCCTTCACACCAAATTGCTATCAACAACAACCGCCATTGTTTCATTCCGTCACCTTTTTGCCTTTATGTGTTTTTTTTTTTTCTTTTTTTTTTTCAAACAAATGGAAAAAATGGAAGTGACGTTTCACATGCGATTTGCTTACAAACAGAATTGTTCAAAACCATTTTGGTTTTTACCTGTCAAAGTGCAATATTAAATGCACTGAGACGAAGTTGCATCTTTGTAGTGAGTAAATTGTTTTTGTCTATATGAAAAAATTATAATAAATAATTATTGCTCTACTATCGGTATTGAGCCCTTTTTTAAATTAATGCTGTAAACGTATGTATATATGAATGTGTGTCAGTATTTGTGTTTGTGTGGATATTGAAGCCAACACCCAGCGACGACAGTCTGCTTAACGCAATTATAAGCACAAAACAGACTATTGTCTTCCATGTCTACTTTTGTGTTTACATACACTTTATCCTTGATATTGTGCACTTCAACCCATAAATATAGCATACCATAAAACTATATTTTATCATAATGATAAGTCCTAGGAAGAATTTCCCAGTTCTTTGTAATTAATATATTAACTATAATAAATATATATTGAGCTCTCTTTTGTGGATATTTATATTAATAGGATCTATAATATATATATATATATATATATATATATATATATATATATATATATATATATATATATATACTATTAGTTTATGATATTAGGTTTCACACTTTTTTCTTAAACTTTTAAACTAAAAACTCTTTCAACTGAATATTTAGCGCATTTCACTGATATTGAGCGCATTTCAAAATACTATATATATATATATATATATATATATATATATATATATATATATATATATATATATATATAACTTCAAGCGTTTATATAGTGGATACATCTTATTTTGAACAGTTAAAAATTAAACAGTTGTCAAATTAACATTCCTACGCCCGTCGACCAAGTTCTAAGCGGCCCGACTAGTCCAAGATTGACGTATTGTAGACGGAAATGTAGCGGTCTTAGAAGAGTCCGCAGGTGAGCTCAGTGCAAATGTTTGCCCCGGACTTTGACCCGCCAGGATTACGTTGGAATTTCGAGCCGAGTCCTTCATTTAGTCCACAGGATCAGATTGTTCTAGTTCCACGTGCCATGAACTCACAAGTCTTTGGATCAGGTCACTGGATTATTTCAAATGGAATCAGAACTATCTACCCCAGTAGACGAAATAAAGGGTTCGCTTCAAAATTACGACATGTATCACCTGAAGAAAGCCGGAGAGTATACCGGTCGAAAGGTCGTGAGTATGACAATAAAGATGAGGACAACAGTCTGAATAATGTAAATAACATAAAAAAAAAAAAAGAAATATATGCAGAAAGTTTAATAAGGAACAAACAACTTTAACTGATTCAGTGTAAAGAAAAAATGTGTCTAAAAGAACCTCTTTCAATCTCATTCACTGATTGACCTGACCGTTGGAGATAGCATCTTCGGTCAGTCGTACTGTGTTAGATACTCTGCGGGAATAGAAGAGGAAACGCCTTATACAGTGACATAAATAAGGGAAAAAATAAACGGTTTTTAGACGCCAAGATGCTTTTACATATTTTTTATTTCTTGTTGATGAGAAGAAAAAAAACAGAGAATTAGTTGTGTTTTTTAGGTTACCAGTTAAACAGAGTTAAAAACACATTTAATGTCGTCTGCAGTTCAATTGATATTGCTTATTAGATGTAACACGGAGAAAGTAAAAGACAGAGAGAAGCACATGTGTGTGTCTGCGTGCGCGCCTGCGCGCGCGCCTGCGCACGCCCGTAGTGTCTTTCAATATATCTTCCATTTTTCTAGACAATAAACAGTAGCTATAGTCACACATCTAAATCTGCCGAGAAAACTGGAGAATACAGATTTAGGGGAATTCTTCAATTTTCATATTCCCAAAGAGAAAAGGTTTTTCGCTGCTTTATCGCTATTTCCATGGCAAGTGTTCTGACTAGCTACATTCCTTAGTCCTCCCATCTCTAACGAATTCAGCATGGACCCGCCGTGCCACCTACACAAGGTAGAATCATTGAAATTCCCTTCGCATTCTGTTAGTAAGAGGTAAGTTCCATTCGAGCAGCTTCTTCCCAATAACTGCTGTTTTATGAAACAGACTCCCGAGAGGATGTTTTCCCACTCACTACAGTCTTGACCTTTTCATATCCACGGCTAACCTTCGTCTTTCCTGCATAACCCCATGAACTTCACTTCCTGCCTTTTTCTTATGGTCATACAACACCAACGCAGTAACGCTCTACCTTGAGTGGCTCTTGTTCCTTGTATTGGGTGAACTTTAGTAAAACATCCTTATTTTAAGAGAGCAAAACTTTGTGAGGTAATTATAGATAACAAAAACGGCATAGATTGAAAATACGAAATTAAAACTCACATAGGTATTTCGTGTTTTATTGATATATAAAATAACTGATTATTGAAATCTAAAATATATTTGTTTAAAAATAACAACATCTATCTGCACAGTTGGGATAGAATTTGATTAGCTCAGCACATACACAAACAAATGCTAGCTATTTGTATGAAATTACATAAATTTCGAAATCACAATATTTAAAATTGACGGTATATTGATTCTTTCAATCATTGATTTGTTTTTTTTAAGGTTTATCAACCTTTTACAGGTTATTTAAAGCTAGAAGATATTTTTAGATTTTAAGATTTTTAAAAAAAATTACTGATACAAGTGATAGTAATTAACTCATAGCTCGGGGTAGAATTGGTGGCTTCATACTTTCCCAAGAGTATTTGCGTGTAAATGAATATAACGAACCCAACTGGAATTGGAACTCTGCTCTCCGATTTCCAAATACGAGCCATTATCCATTACGCTACTACTACATTCAAGTTCATAGAAACACGTATTTGCAAATGTACACCCATTTAGTTACTATCCAGGCTCGATGTTACTTAACTTCGGTGATCGTACAAGAACTGGTGTTTCAACGAGACGCAACCGTAAGCCCTCGACGGTTGAAAATTAAATGGTAACTTGAGAGATTTCAAAATGTAGAACAATTCTGGACATTTCAAAGGTAATCGGGAGGTATCAACAAACTGTAAAAGAGTTTGTATATGATTGTTGTTGATTCCAATGCAATGCCTGATTAAAGTAAATGGAAGAATTCCAACGCCGATTTTTACTCCGTATCAAGTTAGATTTTTAAATCCATTTAATCCATTATGAATAATTCAGACAGTGAGAAAATGGATGTCGGATCCTTAATCAAGTATCAACAAATTGACGAGACCGCCTTTAGAATACATCCATTAGAAACATCAAATGAAACAGGGAACTGAATATATGAATCCCGCTATTTCTATCGTTCTTTTTTAAGACGAACGCCACAGTATCTTCAATGAGGTAGACAGATGACAGGGCTGGCTGACAGGGCTGGCTACAAAAAGAAATCGTCCTCATAAATGGTGGTCGATGGCGAATTCCGAATAATGTTAAGATGAGAGTTCAGACGTACAATGGTATTTTGAAGGTATACGTAGTGCCATAACTAAAGAAGAAGCCAAATGATTTAAGAAATAAGATGATTTTATGCAAGTTAATGATCTGTCACATTCGAGAGGGTTGTTATGACATTGGATCATCAGTTTGTAGTAACGTTGTTGGAGGCACGGTGGAGTTGAGGAATCCTAGTGCCAAGTTCGAATTCCAGTCGAGTTCATTGCATTCACTTACGTGCTAATAACCTTGGGAAAGGTATGAATCTATCTCTTATCCTCAGGTATGGATAAATAGCACGAGAAATTGGGTCCTATAGCTTCGGTTCGCGAATAGTCTGGAAGGAAACTCCGAATTCTAACTTGCCTGGAGCAGGTTGGCTATCTTGCCCAAGACACACCACTTCTGTCGCGGCTGCAGTAGATGTGGTGCCCCTAGGACCCTAATGGGTTTACGGGTCTCTTGATCGTGAGTGGTCTTGACCAGGTTTTTGGATATTTTCTTGTGTTGGGGAAGAAATATATTTATGTAATAGGTTTTTGTAGAAATATTATTGGAGCCGAACAAGTTTTTTCGTTTTCTTTTTTTAAGGAGATTTTATAGTGTGTTGTGACACGTGGGTAGGTTTAGACTAAAAGTGGAGAAACGTGACACGTCCTGTTACTACGACAACCTGTGAGTAAAGAGAGAAAGAAGAGAGTTTGTGCTCTTTCTTTCTGTACTGTTTCATTCAACAAAACTTTCCCTGGTAAACAGGGTGGAGTAACTCCACGCTAACATAATAATCGTTTTTAAAAGGTTTTTATAATTGCTTTGATTGTCAACTAAACTATAGCTTTTACGAGAAATTGAACTTTATTATTTTTTTTTTAAATCGTTATCATCAAGGAAGTTAAGCCACTAAGACATAAAAGGGTTAAAGGATGTGGAAAAGCGTGTTCGAATCACGTCGGGGTCAGCAATCTTGTAGCGGACCGAGGGTTTAATACGCGTTGTGAAATGAAACACGTGTGGTCTCCTAAAATAAAGCCCACTACAAATATGGCGTGCTCAAGATGAGTCCAACCAAAAGAAAAGTAAAAGTAAACAACAAGAAGCAATATATATGTACAAACAAACATATCTGTATTAAGAAACGAACAAACGGATGCAAATTACAAAAACAGTGATGTGTATGTGTAACAAATAATTGTGTAAAGTTTGTGTTCTAAGAAATGCGTGAGTGAATGTTCGTACGTACGTACGCATGTGTGTGTGTGTGTGTGTGTGTGTGTGTGTGTGTGTGTGTGTGTGTGTAATGTTCATGGCGTTTTCCCGCAAAAGTGCAAAACGCAGATCTCCACAAGAGATTACATTTCTTAAGTGTGTCCGCTGAAAAGTGGAAAAAGAGCGAGAGAGAGAACGAAACAGGGTCTCAAGTATATATAGTTTAGGGATAGCTCCCCCAAGTGATGGTGTCAGAATTAGGGAGACATAAGCATTAATAATGACTAGGGATAGAAAAGAGTAATCACGAGCACAGTAGCTAGCGATTGATATTCCATTTAAATTTTTGCAGATTAAAGTTAGCTGGAAAGCATGGAGCCGGACTTCAACAAGCGAGAAGTGCGAGAGAAAAAACTGTTGGAACTTACAGCTACATCTAACCAGCTCAAGTGTAATTTGATCAGATCTTGACGCCAGTCAAGTATTGCGCTTAAATTTAAAAAATTCTACTAATATTATATGTCAGAAAATTTATCACGTACAGCATTATTATTGTTGTACATATTGTAATACAAACACAAACGAAACTGGTCGACATGGAAGGAAAATTCATTTTCACACTAATGTCTTATTAACAGACTAATTCTCCCCACTTCTAACCGTGACTATATTGTAACGACAAAAGTACGCAGGTGTTAGCTTTAAGAAAACTTCATTCAACTGAGAATACAAAGTTCGCTTATAGTGACCTTTTATAGTCCCAGCAAACAGAAATAGCTCTCTCAAAGAGGAGAGTAACAAACAAGGGGAGATCACTCTTTAATATTCATAACATATATTATCTTGAAATCTTGAAAATAACTTTATTTTTAATTTACTGCAAATAACCTGGGTACCTGATGTTCAAGTGTAGCAAATTAAGATAATTTAAATACCACAAATGGCATTTTTAATGAGATTTTCACACTTGGTTCGTTGATTTTACATATAAAATTTTGTTAATTTTATATCAACCATTGTTGCTTTTAGAACATATCAACCTTTGCCGACATGTCGTAAAAGCAACCGACTTAATCACAAAATGATTTATGTTAATGATCCTCCTGAAAGAAACCATTTAAATATGAAATTTCCACACTTTGAGGCTAACTTTATGCAACAAGTATTTTTATATTTCACTTCAGTTGTAAAACTGAAAAGAAATCACTGCCGACATGAAGACTATTACTACTCATACGCAAAATAAATTATTACATATGTGTTATATAGGAATAAAGTATCGCTGCCGACACTTGAGTTTGAACATAGATCGCCAGTGAGCAAACACAGGTGATCCCATTGTTGAATTAAGTAGAGCACATGACCATAGAGGAAACGCATAAGGAGATGGTTGCGTGACGTCTAATTAATCGTCATTTCTATTATATCCTCTATCACTATTCGGATCGCTATATTCTAGTCTATCCACTATACTATTTGGATCGCTATTTCTACTCTATCCTCTATTACTATACGGACCGCTATTCTCTGCTCTATTCACTATATACTTTCTCTATTCAGATCACTATACGGTGATTACTATTCAAGCGAGTACTATCAAGCAAGTACTATTAGAGCGAGTGTTATTCGAAGGCGTCTGACACCAGTATTGTTCAACGGCGTTACCATAATTGTATCTGCGATTACAAAGTCTCTACTACAACGAGCATTACGAAACTGACAACGTGTATTCGTTGGCATTTCAAAAATAGCAATGAGTGTTCGTTGACATCACAAAAATATCTTGACTCAAACTTCAACTGCCCGAGGATAAGTTCTCCGGTTGAAGAAAGATTTATAACGTCAAGTCGAATATTTATATTTGCAAAGTCGGTTTTAATTGTCCTTAGCCATTCAGTTTTTGTGTGACTCATTCTCATTGCATATTTCGAAGCGTTCTTCCAAGCCGTTTCTAATTGGGGTCTCTTTTATAACCCTCGTGATATGACAAGTACAGCGCAACCTTGGTTCTCGAACGTCTCCCATGTCAAACAAATCGGTTTTCGAACAGAATATTCGAGAGGAAAATGCCTCGGTTATCAAACAAAATTTCGGTTCTCGAACATTGCCGAATCGAGCCGAATCGAATTAACGGAATCATTCATTGTCGACCGTCGTGTTGTATACATTTGTGTGTTGTACTGTGCTTTTCCGTTTTTTTTTGTTTGTTTTTTTTTTTTTTTTGCTTCATTAGTTCTCAGTCATGGCTCCAAAGAAAGCTAGCAGTGATACTGGTAAAGGAAAAAGAAAAGTTAAGAGAAAAACAATTACTGATGATATTGTCTCTTCCTACTCAGTTTCATATGGCAAAATCAACGATCTATTCTATTCTCATAAATAAAGAGACGATCATGTCTTTCCTTCCCTTTTCCAAACAATAACTCTTTCCTTCCCCTTCCACTTACGCTACCAACTCTCCTGCTTATAGGTACGTTAATATTGAAGTGTTCCTCTATAATTTATCTGTTCAGTATAGGGTTTATTTATTTATTTCTTAGATTTAATGATTCTCGTTAGTTTTGTGTATAAAGATGTGCACAAATTACTGTTCTTAAAGTTTAAATAAACAATCATTTTCGGACCAGGAACGAATTAATCCATGTTACATTGATTCCTATTCGAAAAATAGTTTCGGTTTACGAACATTTCGGGTTACGAGCGGGTTTCAGGAACGAATTAAATTCTTGAATCCAGGTTCCACCGTATATGTTTTATAGATGCTGACCTATCAGATATTTGGAGAACAAAATAACTACAAATTTTATGGTTAATAGTAACCAATAACCTGTCTGTATAAGTCCAATCTGTTACATTAATGTAACTCGATTTTAGTCATTGTGTAGCAACTGTTATTTTCTATTTACTTACACCTAGCAAGTATGAAAAATGGCTAATATTTCCTTCAAACATTTGTGATCAAGATAAAGATATTTCTGAAATTTCCCTATTCCCATTAAGAAAACCGATGAATGTGAACATCCTCGTTCAAATAAAGTAAGAACAAAACGATATATGATTCAAAAGTAGAATTTATTTATTCTAGGATTATATAAGAGAGACCTAGAAAAATTATAAGTGAGTAGATGTTCGCGATTTACGCTTATACTGCAAATTGATTTTACGAATCAGTCTCCAAATCTCGTCTCCTATCGTGTTTTCGTTATACGATCCTTGGCAGCGGCGTTCAAACTTCCGTATATCCTGGTGGAAGTGTTCGCCTTACTCCTCTAAGTCCACCCCGACGTTCTCCTTGTATTTATCAAGATGAGCGTCAAGGATATGAACATTGAGGGACACCCTGCAGCCCATTTTTCCGTAGTTCTTCACCAGTGTTTCAACATGCTCCATATAGTATTCGGCCTTGTGATTCCCCAGGAAGCCTTGAATTACTGCAACAAAGCTGTTCAACGCTGTTTTCTTCGTTCTAAAATTAAACATTCTTTTTATATAAATTTGCACTTTATGATTTTATTTATTTATGGTCCGAAGAAGACATCGGCTTTAATTTTTGCTTAGGGAAGGCGTCTTAAAAGTACTTGAAGGGTGCAGACTGCTTATCTAGAGGTGTGGCAAATTGTTTCATAAAGCATAATTTTAAGTGCAACGGATAAAACAGTAATTTCAGGGGATCTAATAATGGCTACCATTTGACGTTGTTCCTTTCCACACTCGTGAAAAAAGGGTTGGAAAACACTGGTAACGCTTTCTCTGACCTGCGACTTGCACATTTCCATCTAACAAATTTTTCTGCTTGAGTTTCAGCGTTAAAACTCGGCATTGGGCTTTGTGAAAACAAGATTTATGATGAGGTCGTTGAGGTCTTTTTTGGTTAGGGGTTAATATGGGTTTCTCTTCCTCAGCTGCACCTCTTTAATCTGGATCAATGACTTCATCCTCTTCTGAATTGCTGTTCTATTCTGAAGATGGTTGCTCTCTCTTTAAATGAGTGGGTACGGGGCGCTCACGGAAGTGTGTAACGAATAACTTATCGAAATGGATGACAGAAGATTGAATATAGGATAGCAGGCGCATTTTTTGCCAGCTCGACTTTTGAGCGAGTCCATCATGGAAAAGAAGGAATTACTTCAGTGGTCAGTTGCTTGGGTGCTCACCCTTTTGAAATCTCCGATAACCCTCCAACCGTAATCATCATATTTCAAGGCATCTAGTAAGATATTGGCACTGCTGTACTCCTTTTTTAGATGCACCGAGTGAACCGGGTAAAGACATAGATACATGTTCCCTCTGAGGCTCCTAGATGAGATGTCGATGAAGAGATGTCATTTGTTGGAGTTACAGGCGATTCCAATAGCCTCGAACAGTCCGGACAAATTGTGGCAGAATTAAAGCCCATCTTGACAGGTGTAGAATCTTGGAAAAACTGCTGCTGCTTTCTCTGCGACTAGCCCACTTTTATCTAAAAAAAAATCCACTGCTTTAATCTCAACGTCAAAACCTTGGCATTGAAAGTAGAAAACTAGACCAAAAATCCCTGATCAGGTCGATGACGTCATTTTGGTTAGGGGTAATATAGGTTTCTTTCCTCAGCTGTGCCTCTTTAATCTGGATCAATGACTTCACCCTTTTTTCTGAATTGCTGTTCTTTTTTTGAAGATGGCTGCTCTCATTGGAGGAGGGGGTACAGGGAGGTCAAACGGTGTGACACTGAGACGATGGATGACAGAAGCTATGGATATATGATAGCAGGCGCATTCTGTCGATCTTCACTTTGGAAAGGTCCACCATGCAAAAGAATCAATTCCTTAGGTGGTCAGTTTTTTTACCTCCAAATTCGTAGGATTGCGAATTTCAGGGCCCTATTTCCCCCTGTGTACTATTCTGCAAAATAGCAAAATAAAAAATATGAGTATAAAAAATACAAGTATATTTCACCTAATGTTAGTGAAAAATTCTAAAAAAAAATTACATTTTTGCTTTTTGAAATTTTTAAAGGGCGTGCACTGGTTATGTAAAATTCTGACTTTGGACCCCAATTAATGTAGCAAATGCTACAAAATTACGGAATTTTGAACATCTCTAATATTCCGTATTTTTATGGCACTTGCCAACAATTCAGTATTGAAAACAACCTTGATACTGTGGACACTAATGCGCGATTGTTGAAACATTTAATACACATTTTTCAATAACCCTGGTTTAAAAAAAATAAAAGTAAAAAATATTTAAATTAAAAAGAAATGAAAAAGTTTGACATTTAAAAAATCGACCATCTAAACACGCAAAACAGAGTTCGCAGGTGAAATGAGGTGCCTTGGATTTGTCTTGATCTCCGAACGATATGCCGGAATCAGCCTAGTAGGAATTCACACATTTTAGCAGTTGATTCAACAGTGTACTTTTTCGCTCGTCTTGTTAAATTCGTCACAGACATTGTAAAATGCCACTGCCGGATGCTTACAACTTCTTTATGTCATCTGTAACGATTGCCTCTACCAACGACGACTTGTCTGCATTTTGACAGCTAAAAGTAAACTGAACTGTTGAGCTTACGTTCCCTGTATTTACACTGCCATCTATGTTTCCAGAAAGTTCTAGAAATTCTGGAAACTTTTAGAAACTTCTCGAAAGATTTTGAAACTTCTAGAAAGTGTTAGGAAATTCTCCTTCAGCAACTTAGCGATGTGTCTGTCTGGAATGTAATGGAAACTAGGTTAATTTCAAAACATCTATGCCCAGGTCAACAAAGCAAAGTTTGAAGAGAATAATAGTCATTTCCTTTGCTTTCGAGACAAAATCACTTAGGAAATAACACTTACTGCCTATAGACAAAAAAGTCACATTTTAGTACAAAGAGATTTATAAAAATGTATTAATTAGAGCTTTTTAATAAATCATTGTTGTTGTTCACAGATCCGCGCTGACGCAGGTTGCAGCACCCGTTAGGGTCCCAGCTATGGGCAAATCAACCCCAAACAAAAACAATGCACTATGAAAGAATAAAAATACATTTTATAATAAAAATACTAGCAATACTTTTTTATATAAATTTTATGATACATTTTTATCGTAAATTTTCCAATACATTTTATCTGTAATTGAAGACATACAATTGCGTTCAAAATATCTATAGTTGAAGACATAAAATTGTGATCAAAATATTTAGATTTCGGCATTAAATTAACCCATAGAAGTGTTGATATGCCGCTAAAAAAAACAACCAATCAATGCTTTTCATTTTATTATAGCGGTGGCTATAAAAACACTAATTAATTGGTTTTTCTTGATTCTATAAAATGCAACTTTAATTCCAAACGCACGCTTTATATTTCCTCCGTTCAAATTCCTGGATTTGTAATGTCAAGATTATTTATATTTCCGGGATACGCTTTGTCTTTATCAATGAAATTTCTGCAAGTACACTTTTAGTGTTTCATGACCCGAAAAAGCATCATCATCATCATCATCATCATCCTGAGTCCTATGACTGGGTAATTTGTAAATTTCTATTGTGAATCAAACACACATCCGACATGTTTTGAAAACTGTAGATGCGTTTATTAATGCACAGCTTGTAAAGAGCAATATAGATCTGGCGGATCCGTTCCTATCAAATCAAACCACAACAGATGTCTTTTATTATTGCTCGACTTGGTCACGGATATGCGGTCGTTGATTCCATTATGTGGGGGAACACAACGCCCACGTTGACTTTAAAAAGGAAAAGATAGGATTAATTTGGAATATTGACGTTTCATCAACCCCATTGAAAAGGTTAAAATGGAGTTCTGTCTACCCCATTGTGCAAGATAGCCGTTGATCTTAAAAGAAGGTTCATCCTACCTTCGACAGATCTTGATTTTATTCCTGAAGTATGTCTAGCCAAAGGCATTAGAAAAGGAGGCCTGACAAACCAGTTTAATAGAGAATTAATCCCCTCCATCCGGCAAATCAGTACTTTGGTTACATGTTACAGAATCAAACTCCTGACAAAGACAGAATAAAAGTTGTTTCTTTAGGCAGTCAAATTCGTTCATGATTTTAAAATATTTGAAGGAACATATAGTGGTGGTGCCCCTGCTATTTACATTGGGCTCCTTTTGATAAAATCAAAAAAAAATCAATTATATTATTAGTTCTGATCTGGCATCTCGGTTTCAGTCAGTTTGAAAGTTATCGTAAGGTTGCTTCTTTGTACCGTTTTTAGAAATTTTCTTTCATAGTAATTGTTCAGATAAATTCTTCTATTTTTTCAGTACCTACTTTTTTTTTAATTTAAGCGCAGTATTAGGCTGACGTCGTAATCGATTTACAGTTGAGCTGACTAGATGTAACCGTAAATTCTAAGCTAACAGTTTCTTTTCTTGCACTTCTCGCTTGTGGAACTCCCTTCCGGTTCCAGGCTCTCCAGCCAACTTTAATCTGCAAAAATTTAAATGGAATGTCAATCGCTATTTACTCTCCTTGTGATTACTCTTTTCTCTTCCCGCTCATTATTAAAGTTTCTGTTTCTAATTCTTCCACACCCTGTAACCTCTTGTGTCTTGCATGGGGTGATACCGGTTAAAAAATAAGGCGAGGAAAATTAAAAAATTCTTTTGATGCTTTTGTTCCGAGGTCCAAATTTTGTCTTATATGCCTTCGTTCGCGTTCTTGTACGGAATAGTCGATCGGTCACATATATCTTTGTTTGTAGTCCGGCAATACTACACTGTCGATCCCTCCTTTAGTGTGTTTTTTTCTGTTGTATTTGTTTTGTGTTTTTCACGCCGAGCAAGGCAATAAAGCCACTAAGACACAAAGTGTTACTGTGTGTGAAATAATATAAGAAAAAAATTATTAATGAGCGAAAACAATAAAAGAAAAGTAATTAAGAAGACAGACGATAGCGATTGACATTGGATTTAATTTTTTTTAAGATCAAAGATGACTGGAAAGCAAGAAGCACAATGAGAGTTCCACAAGCGAGAAGTACAAGAGAAGAAACTCGTTAGAATTGAATTTCAATTTTAAAATAAGACCTAACGGCCAATCTAGTACTGCGCTTAAATTCATAGTCTAGTTACCATAGAGGAAAGTGATATTTATTTGCATGATAATACAAAATGTGGCACAAGGCCGAAAAGGGAAATGGTGAAACGGACAGTCTTAGTGTATCTTAACATTAAACTTAGCTAGCCATAAACACTGACCGAAACATACCACAATATTCCTAACACCAAAACAACGCATTCTTACTTACCTTTATAATACCTCATTGTGTCTATGAATGTACTAACTAATCGCTGATGTACTAACTAATGTGCGATTCATTGTTTGTGGCGAGAGGGGAATAAAATAACAATTTAAAAATCTAATCCCCAATGGAAATTTACAAAAATGTATAAAACTATTTACAGGAAACTAAACAAGATAATGTTAGTAAAAAAAATCCTTAAATGTGGCAGAAACATCAGTTAACGGGGCGAAGTGAATGCGAGACTTTAATACTATAAAACATTCATTCATCATGCACTCACTCAAACACATACTGATTCAAACACAACAACAAATACAAAAATCACACCCGAAACGAAATATACCCCGCATTCATGAGAGAACTGACATCACTGACTACCAAGTGAGGGAGGGGATGGAGAATTAAACCAAAGAAAACAGGAGACAGAAATAAAAATGGGCCAATGAGCATACATCCCCTAGGTAAGATAACTGGAATGAAAAAAAAAAAACTAAGGACGAAAAAGAAAATACCAGAGAGAAAAGTTCATCAGAACAATTACCATGAAAGTATTTATAGAAAAGACACAGAGAAGCTACATTATAGTGTTGAGAAAAGGATTGAAACCGCTATTTCAAAACAGATTCTATGAATTTTATCAATATTATTTCATAAATATATGTCAAGGGCACCCGACCATATGTAACAACAATATTCAAGGCTTAGTATTAGTAAAAACTAGTACTGGGGATCTTTCTCATCGGGTAACGTTGTGTCGAATTTCCAGTAACTAGTCAATATAATCACAGGCTTATCTGATTTTACACGAACCTAGAGAAACTTGTGGTCATTATAAACTATACTGTTAAAATATGCAGCGGACACAGAAATAAAGAGACAGGAACTCCTACAGAAGGTAATGAACGAGAACGAGAACGAGAAGACAAAACATCAATTTTCAGAAGACAGAATGAATAGTTGACAGCAAAAGGAACAGCCCAACATGCTATTTACAAATAGGAGATACTAATATTCAGCAAGAACAGACATTTGAATATCTAGGAAGAAAACACCGAAATCCGTACGCTCACTAGGATAGCCAAAGATGCCCTCCAAAAGCTAAACAAAGTATTAAGAAACAGGAAATATTCGTTAAAAATAAAGGAAAGAATACTGTACTCTTAGGTATTATGAGTCCTCCTATATGGTAATGAATATTGGACCATCTCAGCAGAGATAAAGAAGAAACTTGATACGACAGAAATATGGTTCTACAGAAGGATGCTGATGTGACGGTTACACACCTGGCCCAGGGTCGAATCCTTTGGTTACGGCGCCAACGGTGACGTCGCTCCTCCTGGTCGCTCCTCCTGGGTCCAAGCGTGCCGCTCCAACCCCTTGGTTAGATGATCACCAGCCTCGCCTTTCCCGACTCGCTTCCAATACCTGGTCACTAAAGCAACTGTACTGATCTCCGGTCTGTCTACCCACGCTGTGTTTAGATCTTAGACAGACGGGACCAGCAGGGATTGGGGCCGATACAAGTTGAGTCCGACGGGGGTGGCAAAACACAAATAAAAGAAAAAAAAAAAAAACCACGAGACAAAAATTGCTGATAAAAAAAAGGGTAACAACCTTTTATATCTAATGTCCGTTACATAAAAAAAAAATTGTTCTCATTTCCCGACCCGCTCTGTGGACTATGGCACCAAGCTTCTATCACACAACCTAAAGATTTCGAATTGCCTACTTTTTAGAATTGTGTATGTCGGAGTGTGGTTTAGTTCGACACTGGGGCTAATTTCTATCGATCATTCGCAGTTGATTCTTCTCTTCGACTTGAGTTGTATTTCTTCTTCTTCGTCGACTTAGATAGAACTTCTCTTGTCTTCGACTTGGGCTGGATCTTCTCTGCGGCTTTCGAGTCAATCTTCTTCTTTGTCCACTTGGGCTGGAAGTTCTCTTGTCTTCGACTTGGGTGGAAGGATTTCTTGTTTCGACTTGGGTGGAAGGATTTCTTGCCGCAACTCAGCCTTCTTCTGTCGTCCGAGGTGGAACTTCTCGCTGCCGTCCGGGGCTGAACTCATGTCTTCGACTTGGGCTGGAAGGATTTCTTGTCTGAGGATTCTCTTGCCCGCAAAGGGGCGAGTGAATCGGGCCTGATGCCCGCGTTCAGGCTCTTCCCTGCCCGCGGTCCAGCTGCAACTCAGCCGCTCTCTCCAACTCGTCCGAGGTGATCTCTTCTCGCTGCCGTCCGGGGCTGAACTCCTGTTTTTTGGGCTGGAAGGGTTTCTTGTCTGAGGATTCTTTTGCCCGCAAAGGGGCGAGGAATCGGGCCTGATGCCCGCGTTCAGGCTCTTTCCCTGCCCGCGGTCCAGCTGCAACTCATTTCTGTCGACTCCCATTCCTCGCTTTTTTATTGACGCCGCAACAAACCGGGGTGGGTTTGTCGGCGTCAGGGGTTTCTCGATAATTCCAATAGCCGCATTATTTCTGTCTTCCCATTATCACTATTGTTTTCACCCTTTTCTCCACAGTGCCTTTGGTGGGGAGGCGCACACCCATCTTTCCCGGTCCCTCGTATGTCAGGTGACCGCTTTCGACCAATGATTCCTGATCGAGCATTTCTCCTCCTCTCTCCGCATATCCACGTGACCGTTTTCGGCCAATTGTTATTAATCGAGCATCCTTTCGTCTCCAATCGGGCGTGGTTTACATCGTTCTTGTTTTAAAAAAAAAAAATCCAATTTTGCCTTTTTGCACGTACGAAAAATGACAATCTTGGCTTTTTCTCACCTGGGTTCTGTCAAAACAGCCTGCCGCTAATTAGATGTGACTTCAGGAAAGAATATTGGCGCCATCTGTGAGCTGAGACAATTGTTTTTTCACCTCTTTTGTTTTTGTCAGACCTGACAGTCAAAAATCTTAATTATCTACATTGAAAATGTCCCCACTTTATTATCGTGGGTTTCCAATTTTAACAGGTCAGAATCTGTATACAGTTCCACCGGTCACCCCCTCAACCCAAAAGACACTTTTCTCCGATTAAAAAATTTCGTTTCTATTGTTCTAAAAAAAAAAAATCAAATTGACAATGAGTCTTTCCACGCAAAAGTAGGCTAGGTGCTTTGACCGATATTTTTATCAATCCCAATACACTGTCATCAAGCCTGGTTCTTTTCCCTCTAAATGATTTTTCATTTCAAATAACAATTCTCTATTGTCTTTTAAAATTCGGCCAACACGCAGGCCAAGATATCTTTCTGACACCTATTTCGCTAATGACCGGGTCATGCATCATCCATCTCTCTTTCCTTTTTTTTTTTTTTTCTTCTTTTTCTTTTTTTCCTTCTTCTTTCCTTAGGATCATCTAAGTACAACTTTAGTGAATTATTTTCAACTCAATTATTTTCCGTTTAAAAAAAAAATCAACAACCTGTTTAATAAACCGAGTAAAAAAAAAAAATTAAATCATATTTCTATGAATATTTCTAATAATGCAAGGTGCCACACTGAGAATATCATGGATTGAACTTTTGAGCAATGACTAAGTTTTAGAGAAAATTGAAACAAAAAGGACGCTTATAATTAACATCAGAAAGAGAGTTAAAATATCTAAAGTACATAATGAGGAAAGAGGGCTTAGAAATTTGATACTCACAGGACATGTTGAAAGTAAAAGCACAAAGGAAAACAGTGCATAACACTTGCCTAACGAGCGTATGTTAATGAAGGCAGAACAGGGTTTAGTAGAGATAACAAAAGGTGTAATTTGCTGAGATACAAAGGACAGGAAATTGAGGTGAGCCGTGATCGCCAACGTTCTGAAAGGACACGCCGCCTAAAAAGGAAAAAATAAGAAGAACCTTACTTTGACTTACTTAATCTAAACTCCGTCGATGTAAGTAAAACGCACCATTGAATCCAACGTAAACCTATTAGTGCAAAACCTACTAGTACATTGAATCCAAGGTGAAGCTATTAGTACAAAACCTACTAGTACATTAAATCCAAGGTGAACCTATTAGTACAAGTTCTCGGCGGAGTACATATTTCAACATATCGTCAATAACAAAGTCTATGGATAAAGTCACGAAATGGCTTCACGTCTGGTTTATATCGTTACGAAGGACAGCATTGCAATGGCCATGGCACATAGAGAGCTCCCTGCTGTTACTAAGAGCATAAACTCCAATAAAGAGAAATGCCTAATTATTTATGATATCATCAAGGACACAAAGTATGTACCTGAGATCACCCTCCCACCAAGAAAAACATACGAGCCAAAAAACACCTCTCCAACGTCAATCGAAATACGCTGTGAAGCGAGCGGACCTCATGGAAAGGATATTTCCATCGTCATTCTTGAACACAACTTTTGTTCACTCTTAGGTGCCAAGGGGCGGCAAAAATTCCCGCTCTGAGACACTCCTTCAGCCCTCAGACATTCTAACTAGCTAACCAAAGTGACACTGTCAATCTGACTAGAATTAGATCTTTGAATTGAATATGGTCGGTGTGAGGACGCCAACCGTCTGTTACCATCGAATCCTGACTCCTTTCAGTTTTTGTAACGCCGTCTGGGGAGTGATCACCGTATTCATTTTATACCCTTTCCTAAAATTACAACACGAAACAGCCATGATTATTACAGTGTGAAATAAATTAAAAGAATACATAACAATGTTGTCCTTTTTATTCGTAATAACACCTTTTTTTCTCTTGGGACAAATTCCGTCATAAAACAACTATGATTAAAGTGCAAAGTAGAATTAAAAAACACCTTTATTTTTTTCTTACTTTGATGATGCTTTTAAAATGGAGAACTTCTTTATTATTAATTTATGTTAATAATGTACATTCAATCATTCATAGAGCAAATTACTCAACATTTTGGCAGACAAGTCCAAATATCCTCTGTCTTGCGTACTTGAGTTGAATGCAAATGCTTTCTTTCATATAATGCACATGGATCATATTGTGTTGGATAGTGCACAATCATCGATTGTTTCTGTTGGGGTAATTAATCATTTTATTTTCTGCCTTGACCTTTCGTTGGAAGATACAATTGAAGAAAATGATTATTTCTGCAAGAGCGCAGTGTGGTATAAGATGTTGAACACGAATCAATGCTGGGAAAGCATTTCGCTATATCAAGAGATGACGTAACAGCAATATCACTGCTGGACTGGATTTCTACTTGGAGTGATTGATTTGTTTTTTACGGTTTATCAACCCATTGTGAATTATTTCAAGCCGAAATTTATTTCAGATTGTAGAACGTCGCTTACAGTTTCCGCTGTTCACATGTGGTCCCCCACTTAACTAGGGATAGGGCTCAGTGGCTTTTAACTTCACTGCCCGAACAAGACGCGATATTTTCAATGTGATTTCACAGTAGGCTTCTACTCGTAACTTTGTGCTTATCATCATTTTTTACAATGATTTGTTTCAGTTGAACAAAGGGAATCAATTGTTGCGGTTTTTTGATTCTACAATGGAAGTGACAAAGAAAAAAGAATCCATAGCGATGGTTCCCTTTTGATTTTGTGTCACTAATAATAATCCCTTTTATTTTATTCGTCTTTTTTGGAAAAGAGACATGGTATAAAAACAACTTTTTATAGTCACGGCAAACAGAAATATCTCTCTCAAAGAGGCGAGTAACAAACAAAAGAAGATTAATATTCATAACATATATATCAACAAATCTTGAAAATAACTTTATTTTTAGTTTACTGCAAATAAATTGGGTACCTGATGTTCAACTGTAGCAAATTAAGATAATTTACTTACCACAAATGACTTTTTAATGATACTTTCACACTTGGTTCGTTGATTTTACATATAAAATTTTGTTAATTTTATATCAACCATTGTTGCTTTTAGAACATATCAACCTTTGTCGATATGTCGTAAAATCAACCGACTTGATCACAAAATGATTTATGCTAACGATCCTCCTGAAAGAAACCTTTTAAATATGAAATTTCCACAATTTGGGGCTAACTTTATGCAACAAGTATTTTTATATTTCACTTCTGTTGTAAAACTGAAAAGAAATCACTGCCGACATGAAGACTATTACTACTCATACGCAAAGTAAATTATTACATATGTGTTATATAGGAATAAAGTATCGCTGCCGACACTTGAGTTTGAACATAGATCGCCAGTGAGCAAACACAGGTGATTCCATTGTTGAATTAAGTAGAGCACATGACCATAGAGGAAACGCATAAGGAGAAGGTTGCGTGACGTCTAATTAATCGTCATTTCTATTATATCCTCTATTACTATACGGACCGCTATTCTCTGCTCTATTCACTATATACTTTCTCTATTCAGATCACTATACGGTGATTACTATTCAAGCGAGTACTATCAAGCAAGTACTATTAGAGCGAGTGCTATTCGAAGGCGTCTGACACCAGTATTGTTCAACGGCGTTACTATAGTTGTATCTACGATTACAAAGTCTCTACTACAACCAGCATTGCGAAACTGACAACGAGTATTTGTTGGCATTACAAAAATAACAACGAGTGTTCGTTGACATCACAAAAATATCTTGACTCAAACTTCAACTGCCCGAGGCTAAGTTCTCCGGTTGAAGAAAGATTTATAACGTCAAGTCGAATATTTATATTTGTAAAGTCGGTTGTAATTGTCCTTAACCATTCAGTTTTTGGGTGACTCATTCTCATTGCATATTTTAAATACTAATAATTCACTAATAATAATCCCTTTTATTCTACTGGTTTTAAAAAGGATTCACAATATTATCAGCCTGTGAGAAATAATTTTTATTTTATAAAAAAAAAAGAGAGATGGTATAAAAACAACATCACTGGATTTCTACTCGAAACTTTTTGCTTAGCACCACCATCACTATTTGGTACAATGTTTTGTTTCAATGAAAGAAAGTGAGACATTTGTCTTCTGAAGTTTCAGATGGCATTAAACATTGATATGCAGTTTTCTTCAAGACCATCGCCAGAATGACTGTGCCTTTTTTGCGTCAGTAGCAAGGGAAATTCCCGATGAAATGGTCTTCAGGAAAGTTTTGAGCCACAAACATAACACAAAAGCCTTTATTTCATTACGACTTCTGTGATTTTCTTGTTTTTTCTTTTTTATTATTATACAATTTTCACAATCATTTCAGAATCATTACAAATCTGTTTTGAATTGAGTGAAGAGTTAGAAAATGAATGAAACCCAAACGTGAGCATTGCGACTGTTGCTTACTACACCAACGGCTGTTGCACTTGCTAAAACGTTTCCACAAATATTAATAAAAAGAATTATGCGATCTACAATTAAAGATGGCGGTTTATGTGATTTAACAATGGTGTTTGCTGAAAATAACAACGTTCGATCTCTTGAAATTAACAAAATATGGAGTGCATTTGATCTTTTCTTAGGCCTTAAATAATTACTATTTTCTAAAATAATTACTATTTTCTAAAATAATTACTATTTTCTATTATTCGAACATAATGTCGAACCTACCAACAATCCTCAGATAAATAGACTCTGGGATAATTCCTGCTATTTTATCTTCTTCTGCACATGTTTTATTATGAAATGCACCTGCCAACATCGAAAGAAGGCATGACAGGTTCAAGTAGCTCGCTAGTCGTCATACAGAAACATTTTTAAAAGGAAGATCTGAGTATTGTGAGCAAAGATCTTGTGGTGTAACTGAAGCGGAAGTATTTGTGGGTATTACTGAGAAAATAAATAGAAACGAAACTCACCACCAAAAACGATTATAATTGGTAGGTACTAATTAAAAACCATTATAACTGGTAAGTACTAATTAAAAACAATTATTTATAACTGTTAGGTACTAATTAATGGATAGCACACAAAATCAGATTTAACTTAGTTAAATAGTATACGGTCGGAGACAACACCAATGAAGTAGTCGTACTGCATGATGAAGCTGTTCATGTTTTTGCGACCATAGTTAAGGACCCCATATACCGATACAACATTGCACACTTTACCTATAATTTAACTTGAGACATTACGTTCACGTTCTTTTTTACACTCCACACTACATAGCAGGCATTGCAAATTACTTGTCTTGAGACGTCACATTCAAATCACTTTTTACACTCTACACAATATTGCACACGTTGCAAATGCGTTATCTTTTGACCTTACATGCAAATTCCTTTATTACACTCTATACAACATTGCACACGTTTCAAAACAGTTATCATGTAGACTCCGCAAAACCTAATTTTAACGTTGTCTACAAGTCTGGAATATTGCAGCTCGCAATGAAATAATAGTACAGGATTTAACATCTAAAACAAACTCAATATATCGCTATCTATAAAAGGCAGGATGTGTGTGTGTGTGTGTGTGTGTGTGTGTGTGTGTGTGTGTGTGTGTAACGAATGCACAGCCGCAATTTTCGACGGATTTGCACCAAAATTTACATGCACGTGCTCCAAATTAGTGAAAAGGTCAAGACTGACTTTGCATTTCCCAACTCCCATCAATAGTGGAAATAATCGATTTTTTCATGCTTCTACGGCAGTTTTAATGTAATTTGCGGCCATTTTGTACTGGCCAGAGTGAGAGCCTATAGCTGGCTGCCACGAATAGGCAGGGAGATTCTATTGGCCAGCGTGAGAGCCAACAGCTGACTGACACGAAGGTTAGCTAGCATGCTAGCATGCAAAAAAATCGATAGCCGCATTTGTCACAAATGGGGAAAAAATTAAATCTGCATGGCACTTTACTCCAATTGGCTCATTCGCTTGCTTAAACTCAATGATGATTCTGATTCCACAGAACTGGGTTGGGTGTGAAAAAGTATTTGTTGTTAACATTCTTTTTTCATTTGGTTTTTCCTGTTACGAGTCCTTTTTTATAGCTGATCGTTTTGTGTTCATTTTGTTTAGTTCTTTTTTCGTAACAGATTTAATGTTTAGTAAAGAGCTTAGAAAAAATTCGCAGTGTGAGATAGGCAAGAAGTAAGGCATGTAGCAACATGAGCACGGCAAAGGGCACTCCTTTAAAGGCAAGGAAGGGCAAAAATAATTTAAGTCAAGTGATAGCCATTGCTGTATGAGTCGTACGATTTTTGAATCAAGCACAGGCAACGCCGGGCCATGCTGCTAGTACTCAGTATATTCCAAGTAGAATTAAATTAATTTTAACAAATGGATTGAATCTCAATCGTCAGATTAACTGTCATCATTTTTTAGTGAGATGTTTTGCTGATTTGGTTTGAACGCGTTTCTTTGCTATCTAGCATCGTTTCTACACCTGACGTCATTGTTTTCAATTCTGTCGCAGGTCTTTCATGATGGATTACGAGGGTGGTCTGAAAAGTTCATAGGCTAACGATGAAAGAAAGTAGACCTGTGAAACCTTACATGCATTAATTTCAACTCATTAATAACTTCATTTTATCTTTGCATATAAACTGACATCTGCCTGTTCAAGTAAGACTTTCAATGTGACTAGCGACCTCTGTAGAAAATGGACAAAATTTTGTCATAAATATTATAATAAATAGTGTTTATTGTTTTTGTTTTCAATTCTCAAGAACAAAGAAAATAAATTCACTTTCATCGGATATTTAGGTTTTATTCCAATACTAATCACCACTTTTTAAAACAATAAATATTACCGAAGAGTGGAGGTGGTTAAAAAAAAAGCGGTGCCATGGGAAAAAGAGTCCCTTTTGACACGACGTTTTATTGCGGGCACGTTTATCCATGTTTGCCAAAATTGCAATTCTAATAATGAAATCTGAATTAAGTTGTAAATATATTTTAGTTTTATTAATTCAGTTATATTACCTCCATCTCTAAATAATATTAAAATGAAAATCAAATTTTCATAAATATGGTCAAAAAGGAGGCATGGTGGAGTAATGGATAGCGGCATGGATTGAGGAATCGGAGAGCCGAGTTCGAATTCCAGTCGAATCCTTTACATTCACTTACGTGCTAATACCCTTTGGAAAGGTGTGAATCATCTTCTCCCTCCATCTATGGGTAAATAGCAGGACAGACTGGGTTCTATAGCCTTGGATGGCAACTGGTTTAGAAGAAGAAGAAGGAAAAACTCTGAATTCAAAACCTGCGGAGGGTCGTTTGTTGACCTTGTGGTACCAATGCACCAGGTCTCTGTATTCGGCCCTTCACAAAGCCTTCACCACTATAATCAAATCTCATGTGCTGTTGTCGGGCTGAAGCCTATACATACGGGTTTGGGGACCGCTTGTGAATTCCAAATTCCCCGGGTGAATGCAGTTACAAGTAGTAGTAGTAGTACAAGTAGTAGTATTGTCAAAATATTCTCAGTTTCCGTGCGGTTTCTCAAATGTTTCACATGATTCCATATTTACATACGTGTACGCAATAAAATAACGTTTATAAATATAATAGAAATAATGTCGGATATTAAAAAATCCTTTGAAGAAAAGTTACTGTTTCGGGTACGAGAAAAAATGTGAATTCCTTTTTTTTGGTTATGCAAACCTTGCTCTGCCAACGCGCCCAGCTTAGTCGGTTTTCCTATTGAAAAAAAAAGGAGACAGAATCTTTCTTTGGAAGGACATCTAAATCTCGTTCGCTTGTTTATTAAATTTACTGTTTAATAAAATATTGAAGTATGGATCGCATCTAAAACACGTGTACCAACTGAAAAATATCTTTATAGTAATAAAAATTATATATACATGTGGGTGTATGTGTGCGTGTATGTATGTGTGTGAAACCATTAAAATTCCTTGACACCAAAAATAAAAATGACACCGTTCCACTCCAAGTGCAATTTTGAATTAACCTACCGATAAGACTGGGAGGATGTTTTCAGTCTGACAACATAATATTTATGATAAAAGTATACTTACGCTTAAGCAATCAAGCATTCTGTTTTATTTGAAGTCTTGTCAACATCAGCCAAGCATAGCAGAAGTGAACCTTGTCCCATTCAATATCAAAGCAGGTAGGCATAAATAAATTTAGTCACTGCCGATGTGTTCTTTCTTTTGATTCGTGCTAATTTTTTTTTTTTTTTTGTTCTGCTGCTTTAGGTTTCTTTACTGCATTTTCTAATGCCAATGTTCACGCAATACAAAGGCCCAAGAGCCACTCAAAGCATAGAGTTGTGTGATATAAATGCAAGTGATGGAATTAGAAAGTGAAGACTATGGTGGTTAGATAACGATTGACCCTAGATTTGAAGCGGTTAAGATTATAGTGTTCGGAAATCTATTCCACGATGTCGCGGTTCTTGGGGATTGGCTGCCTGAGTGAAATATCCTTCGTTCCAATGAAATATCTAAAGCCTGTGGGCGTAGCATTATGGGTCTTGGCTGTAAAAAGCTGAATCGGTGGCACTAAAGAATGAAGCTCGTCTTAACATTTTGTTATGTTTACCTTAAGTAACTTGTATTTTTTAGTTTGTATATTTTTTTTTGTTTTGTTTTACCAGCGTGAACGGGAATGTGTGGTGAATGTTTTATTTTGTTTATTGTCTTTTCTATTATCCCTTTGTAATTCATATACGTTGTTATAGAATTGTGGGGATACAAAAAATATTTATCTCCCTTTGGTGGAAATAAGTCACGTGGGTCACATGACAGTCGCTTTGTGACGTCACACCATACAGTTTCGAAAGCGTCAGTCAATTTCAGTTTGTTTACAGCAGCCAAACCTAAAGGTTGCTTTCTTTAACCCATGATTCTGGCTCTCCGGCAGCTTACAAGACCATGATGCTGTTTCCCTTTGAGAATATATAGATATAGAAAGAATCTCCAGCTCATAGTCCTCAATTTGAGAAAACCCAATACTCACTGTTTCACCGTTTGTGGAATATGTCCTCGGCTGGGATATAGTAGAAGAATACGACCCGTTTGAATATGGGGTCCCTAAATATGGCTTCTCCAGACAAAGGAGTATCTTCATATTATATGTAAAAACCTTACTTTTGTTTCTCCTTACACTCTGTTTGCTGTGTAGATATATTGTTTTATATATATATATATTTATATATATATATATATATATATATATATATATATATATATATATATATATATATATATATGATCTAAGGAATCTGAGAGCCGAGTTCGAAGTCCAGTCGAATCCATTACATTCACTCACGTGCTAATACCCTTGGGAAAGGTGTGAATCCTCTTCTTCTCCCTCCAGCTATAGGTAAATAGCAGGAAAGACTGGGTTCTATAGCCTTGGATGGCAACTGGTCTAGGAGAAGGACAACTCTGAATTCAAAACCTGCGGAGGGTCGTTTGGGGACCTTGTGGCACGTAGTGCACCAAGTCTCTGTATTCGGCCCTTCAAAAAGTGTGGATGGTCCTGCACGAGGCCTTCACCACTATAATCAGTTTTCATGTGCTGTTGTCGGACTCTCGGTTTCCTGGGAACTGATCTGCTTGACCCTCATACGTCGAATTCGAGAATATATATATATATATATATATATGAGAACAACGCATGTTTGTCGTTTCTTTTCCTTTCAGTCATTCCGTTGTTATTATATCACGGATCTAATAATGCCCATCATAGTGGGGGATACAAATGGGAGAATAAATCCTTCTATTTTATGTCTGATTATGCTTGTCAGGCCCATCTCAAAATTATCTAACCCCGTTTTGTTTTGAGCCTTTGTCAAAATTGTCTTCTCCCTTCTGTAATGACGGGCATTATATTAAGTCCTCCTCAAAATGATCTACTCTCTTCTATTGTGACTATTTATCTCCTTAAAATCTTATAGGAAAATGAGCAATTTTGTCTCCTTGTCCAGTGTATACATGATGCACCCAGCATGCATTCTGTTCGAGCGGGCATATTTATAAATATAATACCGTATTTAAAGTCACACTTTTACGTAAAAATAAAGATGCATTAATGAGAAAAATGTGAAATCAATTAGATATGGGCACAGTTGCACGAATATATAGGTTAATCCTAAGGTTGAAGCCTCTCTTTCGAATTTAAACAACGTAGAGACTAGTCAGTAATAGAATTGGTAAGGCCGGTGCGTACTACCCCCGAACCGAGGAGGGGGAAACCTGATGGAAGTGGATATGTGTCATGCACACACATGAATGTGTATGTATGACATATATGTCACGTACTTACGGCCATATCACAGTGAAAAACTGGTTCTCGTCCGACCACCGAAGTTAAGCAATACAAAGCCTGGTCAGTACTCAGATGGGTGACTGTTTGGGAATATCTACTGTAAGCTTCGTGGCAGGCCTAGCAAGCTGGTTATTGATACAATCTCGCTACTTCTACTGAGCGAATACCTTGATACGTGCACGTGTTCCTGAAGTGGCAGGTCGCAAGACCAACTTGGGGTTGGGTGGGTAAGTGAATCGTAAATTTGATTACTAAGTAGCTAAAGAATAAGTGTTAGTCGAATTCAAAGAAGAACATGGGCTTTAAGCGGCATCAGTGAACCAGTCAGTTTTTGGCAGTTGTTTTCAGACTTGTATGGTAATCTGTGGAGATCACCTGGCACGCACAAATACATATAAATTTATTTTCCTACTGAGAAGGTATTGAGAAACGATTGAGAAAATGATAATAAATTTCGTGTGTGTGCGCGCGCACGCGCGTAGTAGCAAAAGCCATCAATACTTATTTCGCAATAAGGCGGCTGCTGATGACATGCAACAAAAAGGCAACAATTTTATTCGACATAGTTATGTGCCAACCTATTTGCCATTGTTGTGTTTTGATTACCACATTCCAAGCTGCCAACATATTCGCCATTTTTATGTTTTGATTACCCCATTCCAAGCTACCTTTCTATTCGCCATTGTTATGTGTTTTGATTACCCCGTTCCAAGCTGCCAACCTATTCGCCATTGTTATATATTTTGATTACCCCGTTCCATGGTGCCATCGTATTTGCCATTGTTATCTGTTTTGATTACTCCATTCCAAGCTACCTTTCTGTTCGCTATTATTATATTTAATTACACCGTTCCAAGGTTCAATCCTATACGCCATTGTTTTCTGTAAGTTTTGTATGACCCACACCAAGATTAGATCGATAGATTAATAATGAGCAGACTGAGATAGATAGATAGATAGATAGATAGATAGATAGATAGATAGATAGATAGATAGATAGATATGGAACAGGATGAGATAGATAGATAGATAGATAGATAGATATGGAACAGGATGAGATAGATAGATAGATAGATAGATATGGAACAGGATGAGATAGATAGATAGATAGATAGATATGGAACAGGATGAGATAGATAGATAGATAGATAGATAGATAGATAGATAGATAGATAGATAGATAGATAGATCAGTGCATAAACTTACTACTCAGCAAATATCACCCTCCTCACTATTTCCCTAAACTTTACAGATATGATAACGAATAACGTGTGGAACAAACTTCATTTTGGTTATCTACGCTTCAACGTAATGCATCCTGTTAAGTTTCACAAATTAACATATGACCTGTGCATCTTCTGAGGCTATATTTGATTACCTTACAAACTATTTACAAGGCCAGTTCGATAAGGATAGAGCTCTTTTTGGGTACACAACAGTTCTACGCCATTGCCTCATATGCATCTATAGAATGTATATCATGACATGCAAGACATAACTTGAGCAATTTTACAATTCTTTCATAATCATTTCACCCCAAACAAGGCAATAAAGCCACTAAGATGCAATAATTTACTCAGCGTTAAAACTACAAGGAAAAGAAACATTATTACGGTGAGAGAAATTTTGAAAGACCAAAGCTGACTGGGAAGCAAGAAGCTTGCAAAAAATTTCTTAAGTTGAGAAGTACGATAGAAAAAAACTCTCAACATAGAACTTACGGTTACATCTAGTCAATTCAACTGTAAAATAATGAGACCTAGCCGCCAATCTAGTACTGTGTTTACATTCATAAAATCTATATATCATAGAGGACAGTGATATTTATTTTGTAAATATGCAAAAATCTGGCACTAGGCCAAAAGTGGGGAAGGGGAAGGCTGCTATTTTCTGTCTTATAACCACAACTACTGAAGCAAACACACCAGAGCATTCCTTACACCAAAACAACACATTCTTACTTACCAATCTTACTACATCCAATATGATAACACAAAGTCTCTATGAAGTCCTAACTAGTCCCCATGTGTACAATTTATGTCTGTTGGCGGAGGGAAAAAAAAACAAAAAATTAAATACATCTAACCCCAATAAGGAAAGTTCATCAGAAAAAATTATCATGAAAAAATTTATAGAAGCAGGAAGCTACGTTACGGCAGCGAAAAAGCGACTGAAGCCGAGATGCCAGATTAGAACCAATAACATTGCCGTTTCCTCTTTGGATTTTATCAAGAATTTGTAAATAAACAGCAGAAGCACCGTACCGTATGTAGCAGCAATATTCACTGCAAGGACGAATGGTAGACTTATAAATGTATAAGATTGATTCTGACAAGAAACATTGTCTAGCACGACACAGTGAACTAACTTTCCTAGCCGCAGACCTAGCAATTGATTCAATATAATCTTCCCAATTCGTGTCAGCTGAAAACTTTAGTTCGAGAAGTCGGTACATATTCTTCCCTTATTTTACCAAGTGTGTGTGTTTTTTTTTTAAGTACAAAGAAATTTAATATCTCATTTTGAAAAATTACTACATATGACATGCCAAAACATCTATGGAAAAGAAACGAGTCATATAGCGATATGTTATATATCATTTAATGTTGATTACGGTATCTAATTTTCATCCAACAACTGCTTCGGCATTTGTGTGCCAAACGTCAAAAAACAAAAAAAAAACTACTCTCTGTGTCTAGTAAGTTGTTTTTTACCTCGTTGATTTGTGTCGGTCCGATCGTTAGAGTGAAAACTATTTTGCCGACTAACTCAAGCTTAACAGCTATGTAGAGGTTGAAACATGCGCATTTACTGTTGTTCGAACCTAAGTGAAACCATCATTTTGAATACTAATTTTCAAAGTTAACAAACTCTCGCTGTTCGGAAGATTGTCTCAGTGCACTCTCAAAGCAAAGAACTCTTACCTGTCTTATAACAATAACACTATTCCTATGTCAATTCTTCGCATAAAATATCGCTAACATTGCGTCATTGTAAATTAATATTTGAAATACAAGTACTGGAACTAATATTCGCTCACTTGTTTCTGCTGCTTTTTAAATAAAATACTTTAGCTTATATATTCTTCCCTCATTGAACAAAAAATTCATTTGAGGTGTCGGATCTAGAGCGCTTTATCCAATTCGACTAATAAACCCATCAGGATTTTTCTTTATTCAACGCTGTATTGTTGAATAACTAATACTGCGTTTTATGGAGTTTATTTTTACTCGTTTTTTTTTTCATCCATCTTTATTCTACGCCGCAGTTTTGTCTAACTAACGTCTTTTTTCTACTGATTTTATTTTACCTTGCGATCTTGACTAGATACTACTTTTTAATCGTTTCGCCCAGGCAAGGCGATGAAGCCACTCAGACATAAGAGTGGGAAAAGAAACTGAGAAAATGCTATTGAAGGGGAAGGACAATAAAGGGACTGGTACCAAAGAAGAAACCTCATGAAAATATTTACTCATAGAAAAGCGCAGGGAAGGTATAGTACAGAAATTGGAAAGTGACTGAAGTCGAGATATCAGATCAGGACTGATAAAATTGCAGATTCTAAAGATTTTGTATTATTAGAAATAAATCTTTAAATTGTGTGGAAATTCTGTTTCTTGTTTTCTTTTACGAGTTTCCTTCTTTTCAGATTTTATTTCACGCTGTATTGTCGACAAGGCAAATAATAGGAATAAGACTTTAAATTATTAGAATATTTTCAGATTTATTTTTATTATTTTCTTTATTTTTTCTTCCGACATTAATTAAACTTACACACGGAATAATATTTGAAATAGTTTGGACATTTTCGCACATATTTTGACTAAGTTATTTTTTCGGTTTTATTTCACGATTCCGCGCTGTATTGTTGATTCGCAAATACTAGGAATAAGCCTTTACTTTCTTTAGATATTTTTCATATTTAATTCTTAAGAACTACACAGGCACTTCGACGTGGTGTAATCGTTAACAATCTTATCTCGCGAGACTATTTACGAGTGAATAGTGAGTTTGATCCTCTCTGGGTTCCCCATATTTTTGGCCACATCTAAGTTACGCTTAAAAAAAGTCACCATTCTTAAGAGCGACGCCTAAATGCGACAGATGTGAACCTTGCTTACGATTACGTCTTCTTTTTTTCCTTTTCCCCTTTTTATAATGTTTCATTTTTTTCCGCTTTTTTTCCTTCTACACTTTTTACTTCTCTTCCTACGACCCGTTCTCTTGTTGGAAGTCTTCTTATTTCTACCATTTTTTTTTTCATTTTTATCCTCTTATTCCTCGCTCTATTTTCTTCTTCTTCCTCTTTCTTCCATGTTCCTCTTTTTACTTTTCCTCCTCTTAAAGGCTTTTATTTCAGCCAATTCACCTATCGATGGAATAAAGTCTCTTTTTCAGCAAGAATAGCGTTTTGTTCGCTAAAGCCGATGGCAGCATCTTATGAAACTTTTTGTTGCGAGCTTCATAATTGATAAAAAAAAAAAAAAAAACCGTCTCTTAAGAATACTTGGATTTATAATCCGAAATATTCTTGGAGTGCACTTTGGTTACTCGAAATTTTATTAAAATTATCCAAACTCTACATTTCCTGATATTTTTTTTATTTTATTTTTTAATGTTTTGTAAAAGATTAACTCGACTATTACTAGGCATGATTATAAACATCCTTGTGTTTTGTTTTGTTTTTTTCATTTTTCTAAAACTTTTCGATGTCCAAATTTACATTGGCAACGGTTATCAGTTTCAAATTTTACTGACTTTGATAATGTGTACGTTTCATTAAAACACAATTAGTGATACTAGCCAAATCCCTGTCTTATTTGATTTGGGAGGAGCCCTACGTTAACAATCCCTCCCGCTGCCAAAATAATAGTTCACTAGCTAAATCCCCGTCTTACGAACATTTCTATTAATAATAATTTTAAAATAATTCAACAGACAATGTTATTTTATTTATGGTGACTGGATGTTTGGTAATTGTCTGAGTCGGATTCCGTCGTACGATAGTGTACGTCTTAAAAATGGCGGGTTTATCACAGTCGGCACATTTTCTCCTTCTTTTGGCTTAGATGAGATTGCATACTATCTGTTCTCATCAACTTAATCTGATTCTCTCTCCCTCTACTTCTATCTTCCCTTCTTTCTTTCTTTTTTTTACATTCATTGTCCAACTGAAAACAATTAGTGTATTTTCCTCGCAATTAAAACAGAATAGTCCATTATTTATGAGGTTTTGGCAACGCCTAACAACTTCGCGGGCTAACAAAGAGAGAAAGACATGCGATTCCCTAGAGTACATACAGAATGATGACAGCTATGAACAATTAATTCCTGAAATTATTAATGTGATACAATTAGATAGATATGAACAGACTAACATAGATAGATAGATAGATAGATAGATAGATAGATAGATAGATAGATAGATAGATAGATTTTTAACAATTTCACCCTAAGTAAGGCAATAAAGCTACTAACAATCAAGGGGCCACTGAGTGTTAGAGAATATGCGAAAATACTACTAAGGAAGGAAAATAATAAAGTGATAAGAATTAAGAAGACGGAAGATAACGATTGATATTGCATTTAAATTTTTGAAGATCAAAGTTGACTGACAAGCAAGAAGCCGGAAGAGTGTTCTACAAGCATGAAGTGCGATAGGAGAAACTGTTAGTATAGAACTTGCTGTTACATCTAGCGGCCATTTCAACTGTGAAATGATGAGACCTAGCCGCCAATCTAGTACTGCGCTTAAATTCATAAAGTCCAGGTACCATAGCGGAAAGTTAATCGGAACAATTACCATGAAAGAAATTTAGAGAAAAGGTACAGGGAAGATACGTTACGGTGGTGGGGAAGAGACTAAAACCAAGATACCAGGCCAGGACCAATAACATTGCATATTCTGCTTTGGATTGTATCAAGAATTTCTAAATATATACCAGGAGTACCAAACAAGATGTGGCAGCAATATTCAAAGCAATGACAAATGGTAGACTTATAAATTTGTAAAATAGATTATGGGGAGAAAAATTGTCTAGCAGGACACAGTGAACCAATTTTCTTAGTTGCAGACTTAACAATTGATTCAATGTACTCTTTTCGCTTCATGTCAGCTTAAAATGTTAGTTCGTGAATGCGCAATGAGTCACATATTTCTTTACACATAACAAAAACAGGTTTAACAGAGAAAAGCTATTTTCTAATTCACTCTCGTTATTTTATAACGGATTAAGGAAACATTTATTAATATGGTCTCAACCATGACGAGTAAAAAAAAAAGTAGCATTAGATATTTTTAGAAAAAATAGCACAACCATTCTGATATAGACAAAAATAAAAACAAACCGCACTATTTTATTCTAACGAAGCCAGATGTATTCTAATATAAACGATATGAAAGGGTTATTAAAAAATCCAATTTAATATTGCATATCACTTAAGGATTCCAATAAACACTTTAGCTTTATCAACTTCTAAAAAGAATCTAAAACATCTAAACTAAGTATTACAAATAAATCTGGACCTCAAAAATCCCTCTGTGTAAAACAATGTTGATTATGAATTCTCATGTCCTTTAGAAGATTACATCTCTAATACCAATAATCAAAAAACAAATTAAATTCTTACATTGGTTACACAAACACTACACTTTCTCGGAAGTTAATTTGTCATTTACCGAAACTGAACATATCGATAATCACACCCCAAACAACCAAAATATAATGATTAACTTAAGAAAAATTTGAGTAGATAATACTATAACACACTAACTGTAAACAAAAAAACTGCATCATACATTCAGGTGAACTAAAAGATTGAGTCAACAGAAAATTTAATTGGCAAACATTATGAAAATTTTTTTAAAAAAGTGTACGTTTATTTACTTAGAAAACCAAAATAATGCCTACAGCCAGTAAAATAGACACAAGAATTTTAATTTAATAGAAATTACATTCCTAATAAATAAAGAAAACATCATATTCTTAATGTTTGATTTCTTGAAAATGCATAAAAGAAAAACTATAAAAGCACATATTGCTACACGACTTGGAAAAATTGAATTGACTCTTTTGTCTCTTATTGAAACACTCAAGGCAAAGAGAAGGATTACGTTCACATTCAGCACAAAATGGATTTACTTTTAGGGTTTTTATCAGCTTCTTTTGCCCTCATTATTTTTCTCATTTCACTACAACAGGATATGGTGTTGCGACCCTGGGACAAGAGAAATGAGCTTGGGAGCTAACGTGTTAACGCGGAAAGAATTCATAAGAAAAGAAAAAAAATCAAGTCAATCAACTAAAAAGAAGAGAGTTGAAATTTCTAGTGTGCATAATGAGGAAAGAGGGCTTGGAAAATTCAATACTCGCGGGACAGATTGAACCCATGTGGGACAAAGGAAAACAAAACATTGCCTACCTAATGAGCTTGTGCAAATGGACCGCAGAACAATGTTTAGGAGAGGAAATACAAAATTTATTAAGAGATACAAAGGAGAGGAAATTTTGGATTGCCATGATCGCCAACGTCCTAAAGGGACACGGCACATAGAAGAAAAAGATTGAGCTAAAAGATTCTCTTTGTAGAATCTCTACTCCATGACTTGTTAAAGACCTGGCGCCTGATTTCAGAAGAAACCTTTAGAGGATTTGGTAGAATCTATGCCTAATCAACAGACGACTTTTTTTTTTCCACATACAGAGAGAACCAAAATCTTTTTAAGCAGATAGCCATGACATTTGGACTCATCAGTTTCCATACATAAGTGGATTCAGAAAAGTTCTCGGTTCGATACCCCTCTAAAATCTTTCCAAATATTAGGGGTTTGTTTTTTTTTTTTTCTGGATATGAAGTTTTTAGTATCATTCGTATATAACAGGTTTTATCTTTTCTTTTCCAAATGATAAATACAAAATGTACGTATCTTTATCTAATTTTAAATTATATCATTCGCAAAATTTTATTCTCGAGTTTAAAAATACATGTGTATTTTCTATTAGAATACGCAGATTAAAACGCACGTGTTATTTATTATCTCTCTGAATTTGTTTGGTCTGAAAGCGTTCCGCTTTTTGACAAAGATAGTACTTATTATCAAGAGCTTTACATTTCTCGGATTAGAAGGTGGCTTCTTTTTGTTTAGGTTCAAATCTACTCACGTACATGGACAGATATGCAGCTACAAATCACGTTCGTCCACTATGTAAATAACAGTCGGTGTAAATAAATTTGTTACATACTTATCAAGAAAACGTTAATTTGATGAGCTGTTAGAAATATAGCCGATAAAACTAGGAATTTAACATCGGTAATCTGAGCGCAAATTGATTATTCCACGAATTATTCTGATTATCACCATCTTTAATTTTTTTTTATTCCTACGCCTTATCTTATTTTCGTTACGGTGTTCCTCTTATAAAGGTCTCTCGGTACTTTTCATCCGTTTCTTAAACATACACGTACAAATTGCGAGCTCGTCTCCTCACGTAGAACATTCTTGAAATAGACTTGAAAAAATGACGATGCATGAAAAAATATCTTTACAAAACAGCCATTAACATCCCTCAGGATTTATTCAAATACATGTTCAGATAAAAACAAAAACACTGAAGAAAATCATAGAAACAATTAACAGAATAATGAAAATGATTCATTTAAAAAGAAATTAGCGCAGTTCAATTTGTTGATTCGATTGTTTCCTCAGTGAGGTTTACACGAATACTTCAGGTTAGTATTAGTAAGGTATAGATGTATTAAGATCACAGGTTGTTGGCTATCACCCTTTACTGGGCTGAACTCACCCGTGAAGTTGCGAGATGTGGCGAGAATTAAAGAACTATAGCTTTTAACTGGTGGGGTTCAAAGAAAAAAACGTTAGGAATTTTACATTGGTGGGATGCTCTTTTTTTACGCTGCTATTTTATTGTTTTTCAAATGAGTTTCTGGTCGCCAACTTAAGTATTGGACGTTTTCGTTTTTAATATTAAGCACTTTATTAGAGCCTGAAGCAGGAATTTTTCAACGCACTAACTGGATTAAACCTGACTGGCATGGCCGAACAGTTCAAAACAACCGAGAAGGCCGCCGTTAGATGGAAAAGAAGACTGGGTAGGGAAAACAAAGAAGATGAGGTTTATTAAATACTCATACATAGGAGTTTAAAATAGCCGAGGATTACGAAGGCCGTCGTTAGAGGGAGTATCGAAGGAGCAGAAGACTAGACAGAGGAAACAAAGAAAATGTTCATTAAATACATAGAACGCAAAAATTTGGTTAAACCAAATACTTCTTAAACCCTTCTCTAATGTGGCTACTTGCCATATTTATAAGAAGGAGCAGTCCATTGCCACAGTAGTAGTGAGGAGCAGGAAGTACGTTGTGCAATACTCTACAAGAAACTCAGAAGATAACAAATGCATTTAAATTTTTTGAAGATCATTGTTGACAGGAAAGCAAGAAGCCTGCAAAAAATTCCACAAGCGAAAAGTACGAAAGAAATTGTCAGCATAGAACTTACGGTTCCATCTAACCATTTCAAGTCTAAAATAATAAAACCTTGCCGTCAATCTAGTACTGCGCTTAAATTCACACATAAAATCTAGATACCAAAGAGTAAAGCACATTAGAATAATTACCATGAAAATATCTATAGAAAAGGCACAGGAAAGCTACGTTACGGCGGTGAGAAAGTGACTGAAGCCGAGATGCCTGGTCAGGACCAATAACATTGCAGATTCTTCTTTGGATTTTATTAAAAAATCTCTAAGTACGTAGAAGAACCAAACCAGATGCAAACCTAGCCGCAGAATTGCGGAAGTCAAAACTACGGAATGCCGCTGGTCTCTAAGTCGCCAATGTTACATCGCAGGATGGAAGACGCTTGACTACAAATGAAGATGTCTGTGAGGAATTTCGGGATTCCAATAATAAAATATCTGTATTTTTTCACTTCGATATGATTGGAGCAACTTTGGTACGAGGGTCCTATGACAGAGGGCGGAATTTGGAAAATATTGAAAAGGTCGGGACAGGGAATCACTCTTGGAATCAGTTACATACCCTACAAAGAGCACTTGAAGCTGAAGCCCAGGTTTGTCCTGGTCTTACGATAATACCACGTTGAAACATCAGTTCTCATCCGATCAGCATAGTTAAGCAACGTTGAGCCTGGTTATTACCTAGACGAGTGTCCGCTTGGGAATACCAGGTACTATAAGCTTAGATGTTTGGGTGGTGTGATGGATAACGGCACTGAATTGGAAATCGGAGAGTCAATTTTCAAATTCCAGTCAGGTTCGTTATACTCACGCGAAATTGCCTTTGGAGAATGACATAAACCCACTTCTTCCCCCAACTACGGGTTAATTAGTATCTTGTATCAGTAAAATTTTATTATCTCCCAAATTATTTTAGAATCTAGGAATATTTTCTGACATTAAATAACCCGCAAAAGGTTGATAAGCCGTAAAAACAAATCATCGTGGGTGTAGTAAAGTTGTTATGCAAAACTAATCATGGTGGGTGATGGAATTTGTAATGTTCGACCGCTAACGATTTCGCCAAGTTCTTTGCAAAACGCTCGCAGACTATGCCGGATCGTCTGACAGACCCTCAACAAATTGCTCAAACAAGTTGATCAACAGTCGCATAATATCGGAGTATTTGTAATGCCATGTCGCGCATGGGTAGGTGTCCTTACATGTATTTCCGGTAGGCAACCCTTCGGCTATATTATGCTTTGGTCTCAGCCACGTTCTTGCTAATTTGTATTGCCAGTGACAATAGATAGTGATAAATATGTTAACCGTTTTCTCCTCCAAACAAATCTCCTTATGACAAATACAGTGAAAAGAAATACGAGAAAACCAGAAATCTTCGTCTTCTTTTTTTTCATCCGATTCATGCACTTCCGACGAGTATTGAATGACGATCTTTTCTCGCTAAAAATTTTAGCCAGAATATTTACTGTTTATTCAGAGCAAATTACATTGGTTTTTCGGTAGCACAAAATTGAAGCATTTTTCATATTCTACTGGTGCTAATTTTCACAACAAACGTTTTTTCTCTCTCGTCTTCGCAATCGCTGAATTTTTCTGTAAAGATTTACTCGTATCTTCTAAAATAAGCAAATCAAGTAATTCCATCATCTGTTCTTCCGTATTATTTCAATTAAATTTTGTTGTTGTTTCTAGAGATCCAACAATTGCTGTTGTTGCATTTTTACCACTTGGGATGATAATTCTTCTATATTTGAATGATATCTTTTCATTTAAAGAATATCTGGGTTTTTTCCTTTCTCTTTCTTTCTTTTTTACACACACCAAAGAAAAAATTAAACCAACATGGTTCTAATTTTTCGTCGTCACTGTTATACTGTGCGCTAAAACAAAAAAATATTTTTCCTACCCTCGATCCCTCGTCACCACTGTTATAACTCTCTCCTAGCAGTTATAACATTATGCCTCGACTGACTCCAACAAAAACTTTGAGTTCTTTAATTAAGGCGTCTTGCCTAGTTCATTTGTGTTACCGGGTGTGTCTTATTTACTCCACAACAATTTTCCTACTCATTTCCCCAATAAATCTGATCAACATGCTTCTTGACTTGATTTGTTCTTATCTCCTCTCCTAGCTCTAGTCGAGCTTCGCAACTCTGTCCTCTTGGCAACTCTGATCACGCTGTAGCATCTTTTGATATTTTGTTCCAATCATCTATTAGACAAGAACCTCCTATTCAATAAACCCCTTTCCGTTACCAACGCGCTTGATTCAAAGCCAACATAGATGCTTTAGTTCCTTCTCGGAAATACTAGGTGAAACTTCAATCTTCTTCATAGTTCACAGCAGCTTGTCCTGCCGCTATAACCCACAGGTATCACTTTTTCTGATTATACCAGCGTAACAGTTCCGATCACAACAGACGCCTATTCGTGGCTGCACGTAATGAGTGATATGTATATAACCCCTTGCATGGTTTCTGCTATCATCTTGATCCAACGTGGTTGTATTACCGACAATACATTTTAGTAAAAAGAAAAATTAAATACATTACCAGCAATACATTTTTGGAAAAGAAATTACTAATACTCACAAGAAAATTAAATTTAGGCATTAAATGACCCATATATGTTGCTAAACAAACTTTCTTCTTCTTTTGTTTTTGATTACGCATCCCGTCCTCCTGCTCTTCTTTTGCTTATTCTTATTCCTTTATTCTTATTCTTTTATTCTTATATTCTTATTCTCTTATTCTTATTCTCTTATTCTTATATTCTTATTCTTTTATTCTCTTATTCTTATTCTTATTCTTTTAATTGCATTTTCTTTCTTCTTCTCTTCTTTCTTCTTCTCTTTTGTTTACTATTCCTTTCTTCTTATACTTTTGATTATGCTTCCTTTCTTCTTTTTCTGCATTTTCTTCTCCTTCTACTGATTTTCATTACGCTTCCTTTTTTTCTTTTCCTCCTCTTTTCATTATGGTTCTTTTCTTCTTTTGCCCTTGATACCCCCTCTTTGCTTCTTTTTTTTCCTTTGGATAAGGTCTCCTTCCCTCTTCTTTTTTATCTTCCCATATTTTTTGAAGCTCTGAATTACCCTTGATCAGTTTAGAACATGTCCGTACTATAAGCCCTATCTACTGCTGATTTTTTAATATCAAACTTTCAGCTATAACTGAACCTGTCTTGAGTCTTCATTTTTTTTTCTCACACCTTTGCCCTCTACCTCAGTTTTGATGAGAACCGATAACCCTGTTTCGTAGTCCCTTTTGTTAATTGTTACCAGTTTAAGGTAATATATATTTGTAAACCAATCTTTTTGTTAGAAATTTTCCTTTAATATGCCCGTTTATATCACGCTAATAAAATGCTGTAACAGTAGAAAAATACCTAAATATTTTCTTTATTTCCCTTCTTCAGTCTTATGATTGCAAGTTCTACTTCTCTTTTCGCTCCCTTTGATGGTCAAATTATCCCGCCACGCCATAATCCCGCTTCCTTTTATAGTCGTTTAATTTTTATTTTTTGCTTTGTTTCTTCTCTATTCTAGGAATAAGTCTGAAACTCTTTAAAAGTTTAAAACGTTGCCGTTAGTCATAAACATGACGGATATCTGATCTGGTCGAGCGGTGGAGTGAACTATTACGATTCAATGCCTCCAGGTCTTTTAAAGAACTTACTATATCGCCATTTGATATTCCTGAATTGACTGCATATTTCTTCTTGACACTTCTTCGCTGTATTCAATATCTTTTTTGGTATTAACTGTCTCAATAGAAATGATTTTGTCACATTTCGTACTGCTCGTCCAACAATGGAGATGACAAATATCCCATTGTATCTAAAGAACTGGTATGAAGCTAATTCTCTGTAGATTCTGTGACATCTATTTCATGTTCTTTTTCGAGAAAATTAAACAGGTTGGAATATTTACAGTTTTCTCCAAGCAAGATTTTATGAAGATGAAAAAAGTATATATATATATATATATATATATATATATATATATATATATATATATAGTCTTAAGATGTGCTATATTTATGAGATAAAGTGCTCAATATCAGAGATAGAGCGTGTGTAAATATAAAAGTGAACATAGAAGTCAACACTCAGAGGCGACAGTCCGTTTCATGCTAGTTGCAATCGTCAGGCCACGATTGCATCTAGCATGAAATAGACTGTCGCCTCTAAGTGTTGACTTCTCTGTTCACTTATATATATATATATATATATATATATATATATATATATATATATATATATATTGAAAAAGAGAGAGAAATGAAATTTTGATGAAATGAGAAAGGCAGAGAATACATCGGAGATGGTGTTACCGAATGTGGGGACCGGCTCAAGATAGAAAATTATGTGGGAACCGGCTCAAGATAGCAAATTATTGGCCAGAAGCCCCGTGAGTGTAGAGCTCTGATAGTGATGGATTGCCTTTGTTTAAGTATTGGATGCAACACCAAGGCTGCACGAAGTCGGTAGAGGGCTGCAAGAATTTTGAAGAGTCAATACGCTTTCTGTATCCAGATTCCTTAGAGAGGCTAGCCCGCACGTGAGGGAATACTAAACCAACGAGTGGGCATGCATTCACCTGAAGATCTTCCTCCCACTACTGCCTAGATTCGATCCTAGCACGCCTGTCAATCACGTATGTCGATACCGTCTATGAAGGGTCGTTGGGTCTAAATTACGGAAACCAATGGCGACACGAAACGAACTTTATAAAAGAAACAAAGGAAGGATACCTAATCGAAAGGAAAAAAAGGAGCAAAGAGCGGGTTATCAAGGGCAAAAGAAGAAAGGAACCATAATGAAAAGAGGAGAAGAAAAAAAGGTAAAAATCAGTTCTTGTCGAACCAATTCAAAACAGAGCATAGATATAAAACGAAGTTTAAAACTCTCTTAGATATAAATAAAACAAACCTTTTCTTGTCTGAATTATATGCGGGCTAATTGTCCTCCTCGTCTTTGCTGTTTTTATCACAACGTTTTGGAGGTTGTGCCCTCCGGATTATCTCAGGTATATATCAATTTAGGTAACCTTCAGGGAATTCCGAATTGAATCCTTTATTTAATCTACAGGAGTAGGCTGTTCCTGTTCCATTGCTAATATCTAGGGATATCTAATCTAGTGTTCTGGTATCGCTTGTTAGTACCCAAGGACTGAAGTCACACACACTATATCACCAAACTCACAAACCAACGTTGTTACCCACTAGGCCATTGTTGGATAATTTTTGGAATAAGCTTAAACCTTAAAGCTAACCTTAGCTGCTGATTAGGCTGTAACTGCTGTTAATCTGAACTCTTGAGGCTGTAATTCGTACCAATGGAAGCTATATTAAATTCTTCTGATATTTTTAATGTCGCTAAATATATAAATATTAATGCTACTGTTTTTCTGATCGTTTATAACTTTTGCATGCCATATTTTCAGCATCACCATGCATTGAGCTCTGTATCCCTCTTCGTACCGTGTCAATGAGAATGCAACAACTTGTACGACAGCCATAAACAACCACAAATACTACTGATGCAAGTACGTTGTTGAACACTTACAGCTTAGAGAAAATCCAATATACTGATTTTTCAGCAAAGTGTCTCACTTCTTTTAATCATCATTGTAGACCAGTGTTTCTCAAGCTTTTCAAGCAACGGCACATCTAAGAGCTAATGAAAATGTCCCGCACACTTAGCAAAATTTCTAAAAGGGTAGACATTTAAATGTTATGAAATAAAACCAGAGTTAAAAAAAAAATACACACACAAATATAAAGTTACTTTCTTTCAATGTTTCTATTCAACTATTTGTGCATCTTATTTAGTATGTAACGTGTGTCTGTTTTTTGTGGGGAGGGTCGATTTCTTCAATATTCCATGACAGTTTCATAGTTTTTCAATCACTCATCAAGGCTTTCGACAAGAATATAGAGACCAAGAAAAAATGTATATATAAACAAAAATGTGATTAAATTATTAAACTCATTTTTTAAATACAGTTAAATTTAAAATAAAAAAAACAAAAACATATTCCAAACGTTCATATGATTGACAGCGTGGTATTATGTTAAATTTAGGCAATGTTTCTCAACTTTGTTAAAAAAACAGCACACCCAGGAACAAATGAAAATATCACGACACTTTAGCAAAATTTTTAAATGGTATAACATTTAAATGCTATGAAATAACACCATAGATTTAAATAGATATAAATTTTATTTCAATGTTTCTTGTCAACTATTTGTGCAGGTTATTTGCCTGGTGTTTTTCCGCGATTTCTTCAATGTTTGGCTGAATATGCGATAAGCAGACCATCACTTCTTCAGTTAAAAATATTTCGCAGAACACTTAAGAGGTGGCACACTAGTGAGCCGCGGTATGAAGGTTAAGAATCACCGTTGTAGATATGAATTATGGATGCGCTGTGAGGTGAATTGATTAAAAAAGTGTGCAATACTTTTCTGTCATCTATAATGAATACTTCAGCCATTTTCTCCTGCCTCTGGTGGGCCTGTCATTGAGGCCATCTACTGCTTCCTCTCCATTGATGATTCAAGCACAGGTTTTTATCTGACAAAAGCAGACATTCTCTTACATTATTTGCTTTCTAGTTGTATTCAGATAGGCGACATTTTTGAAAGCCTTATAGATAGGAAAAAAGAATGTAACGCTACAACATTCCTCCCTTAAGATTCTAGACACTTTGTATTACTTTTAAAAAATAAAATCATAAAAATTCTGACTAAATACTTTTTAAATGAGAACAATCATTCTCTTATAACTCTTGTAGATAAATTTGGTATTTGTTAAAAATACACAAAGGGTCTGTACATTCTTTGGAATCTCCTTCTATTCACTCTGGATTTTGGGGAGAGATTCCTTCAATGCAGGGTTTTTGTATTTTATTTGCTTTTTTTAAAAACTTTCTCACAGACACCTACATAATGTTTCGGTCTGTTTCATGCAAGCACTGTTGTTCTACCATGACACATCGAAAATTACGAGTCCATTTATTTATGTAAAACCTTTCATAATATATGACTCGCATTTTTTAACACATGACATGTTTTGTCTAATATTTCTTTTCTCTCCTACATTATTTAATTATTATCTTACTTCGGTTTCTCTATATTATCTGAACTTGTGAAATTAAGTACATTCGTCTACATATATAGAATTTATATATTTGTAGTTGTCATAGCCGGGGGTAATAACGGAGACAAGCGCCCACTGTCTGTAAAATATTTCTGTGGCATGCAACTTAGCCTCTGACAACCCAAGCCGGAAAATGGGCGAAGGCAGACAACTGGTGCCTCATAACCAGCTGCTTCGTATAATATGTAAATTTACAGGCCAGAGAGACAGTCCATCTAGGGAAATGAAAATCCTGATTTGAAACCTCCGCTGCCTTGCGGTCACATCGAAACACGGAAAAGGCTATGGAAGTAAATCCAAACAGAAAACCCAGAGTGGAGCCCTGATAGCGGTTGGCTGTCAAAATGACAACTTTTCGGCAACTCCTGCAGCCAAACCGTTCCCAAAATATAATGCTCCTTCGAATCTTGTCGGTACGACCGAGAGAGGTGGACATGTAATCTGGGTAGCGTACGGCCTCCATATCCCATCGCACGTGTTTGCGTCATGCAAGGATCACTCCAGTTTTTTGTGATGTCAACGAACACCCGTTGCCACTTTTGTAATGTCAACGAATACTCGTTGTCACTTTCGTAATGCTCGTTGTAGTAGAGACTTTGTAATCTCGGATAGAAATATAGTAACTCAGTTGAACAATCCTGTTTCAGACGTCCTCGAATAACACTCGCACTAATAGTACTTGCTCGATAGTACTTCCTCGAAATAGTAACCACCGAATAGTGATCCGTATAGTGATCCGTATAGTGATACTTCAAACCTGGAGAAAAGGTACTTTTTAAGATGTATCAGTGTGGAAAGGAATTCTGGGAAGATGGCGTTATAAAAAGAAAACGGATCGGCAAAACGACATACAGGGACAAATGTGGGAACATAAGCGACACCTTAATTAAAACGTAGACTCACTTATTTAAAAAGTTCCCGAAAAGAGGTACCAATGGAAATAAAGCAGTCTTTTCCCGCCTTAATTTTTATTTCCTCCAATGTTATGGGTAGTTCTCTTACAAGTATTGTATAATACATTATTAGTTTTCATTTTCGGCACTTATCGCCGCAGTTACCGTGTCTTCAAGCGGTTCACAGAATCTTGATATTAGTCTAGACAATCCGTCTATATGACTTAATTTTTGGAACAGTCACAGCCTCGGTAGAACAGTCTATATCGTAGATAAAAATGTAGAACAGTCTATATCACAGATAAAAATGTAGAACAGTCTATATCATAGGTAAAAATGTAGAACAGTCTATATCACAGATAAAAATAAAAATTTATAAAAATAAATCACAGATAAAAATGTGCTGTTGATTTTTTTTTTTTTTGGCGTTTCACTATTTACCCACAGCTAGAACCCTAACAGGTGCTACCACCCCAGGTCAAGGTGGGACTGGGAACAACAGCAATTAAGAAGCCTTGTTGCTGTATGTAGTTTATCGTTGCACCCAATTTTGGAAAGATACTCATCTACACTAGAAGAAGTTATAACACCTAGTGGGTTTTAGGGGACTAATTTCATGCAAAACTTTGTCAAGAAAAGAATTATTTAGAAATATAAATATTGCTTTGTAGTTGGTTCACATATTTTTTATAATATTGTAAATATAAAATTAATCTTGTAAATAATTAATCTAGCTACTAAATATTCTGCAACATCTTTTGTTATCATTACAGTTCGAAACATAACTTGTTAAAAACAATAAAAATTGTCGACGGAATATACAGTCATAGCAGTGTCAAGAGAAAAACCGTCCTCTTGACAAACCGATTTCTTCGGGTGCAAATGTTAAACTTCGACGAATATTTTATAAATTTCAACTGACTGTAACACTAAATGCTCGGTCAATGAATGTCGAATGTTTCCTTATAAGGAAACGGTTAATTTCACGTTCACCCTTGTGCCCAGGACCAAAGTGTGTGTTGTTTACACCAAGAACAATGCACTACACAAGACTATAGCAGACATTCATTTATCTCGCTAAGTAAAGCTAGCGTCCTGCTTAGCCAAAAATCAGTCCTTTGGTGGTGAAACTGGAGTAACCTTTGCACGGCGCAAGAATGTGCGATGGCATATGGAGACCGTCCGCTACCCAGACTACAAGCCCACCTCTCTCGGACGGACCGACAAGATCTGGAGGAGCATTATATTTCGGAAAGGTTTGGCTACAGGATTTACCGGAAAGTTGTCATTGAGACAGCCAACGGCCTTCGGGGCTACACTCAGGTTTAGATTTACTTCCATAGCGTTTTCCGTGTTTGGATGTGACCGCAAGGCAGCGGAGGTTTCGAATCAGGATTTTCCTTTCCCGAGATGTACTTTCAGAACTTCAGAGCTCCATCTACCCGAAAGGCTGGTTATGAGGCGCCAGCTGTCCGCCTTCGCCCATTTTCCGGCTTGGAGCTGGACTTTTCAGAGTCTATTTGAGTCGCATACCACAGAAATATTTTACAGACAGTGGGTGCTTGTGTCTATTATTATCCCCGGCTATGACAACTACAAAATATATACATTCTATATATGTAGACGAATGTACTTAATTTCACAAATTCAGACGATATAGAAAAGCCGAATATACTATCTGCCGAAATAGAGGGTTAACAACAAAAATAAATGATAATCCCGGCATTCAGAAAAGAAACATGATATTTAAAAAAATGTAGCAGGGAAAGAAAAATTAGACAAAATTTGTCATGTGTTAAGAAATGTTAGTCATCTACTATAAAAGATTTTAAAAGTGGCATGATAAACAAACATGGCCCTAATTTTTTACGTGTCATGGTAAAACAACCGTGCTTGCATGAACCAGTAGACTGAAACAATGTGTTGGTGACTGTGGAAAAGATTTTAGAAAAAACAAATAAAATACAAAACCCCTGCATTAAAGCCCTCCCCCACCCCAAATAACAAGCCCCAGGGGTGAATAGAATAAGATTCCAAAGAATGTACAGACCCTCTGTGTATTTTTAACAAATACCAAACTTATCTACAAGAGTTATAAAGGAAGGATTGTTCTCATTTAAAAAATATTTAGTCAGAATTTTTATGATTTTATTTTTAACAGTAAAACAAAGTGTCTAGAATCTTAAGGGAGGAATGCTGTGGCGTTACATTCTTTTTCCCTATCTATAAGGCTTTCAAAAATGTCGCCTATCTGAATACAAGTAGAAAGCAAGTAATGTTTCTGCTTTTGGCAGATAAAACCCTGCGCTTGAATCGTCAAAGAAGAAGGAGTAAATGACTTTAATGACAGACCCACCAGAAGCAGGACAAAATGGCTGAAGTATTCATTATAACTGACAGTTATATTGCAAAACTTAGAGACAGAGCCCAATTTTTTTCTTTTAATAAATTCACCCCAAGCAAGGTGATAATGCCACTAAGACAGAAGGAGCTACATGGAATGAAAGAAAATGAGAAAACTTTAGAAGGAAACAGGAAATAAGAGAGAATCCTCTACTCATATTCAAAATACTGTGGGTATGACGATAAACTAAATCCGATAGTAAGTTCTCAGATCGTAGATTGAAGGTTTTGAGGAAGATGCAACCACCTCTTCTGTTGTTGTTCCCAGGTTCAGCCTGACCCGGGGTGGTAGCAACTGTTAGGGTTCTAGCTATGGGTAAATAGTGAAAGACCAAACAAAAATCAACAGCACATTTTTATAATAAAATATGCAACAATATATCTTAATAGCAAAATTACAATGAATGCAGCACTAAAAAAATATTAAAATATTTTATAGTAAAATTATCAAATTTCCGTTTTATGATCTACAAGCTATATATCTAAGAACGTATAAAATTATGTACAAAATATTTAGATGTTGGCATTAAAGAACCCATAAAGATGTTGATATGCCGCTAAACAATATCAACCACCCAAATGAACCGGACAATAGGCGAACCTATCAACTACTATTGAAGAGAAAAATAAATAGTAAATAACATATCAGAGTTTCAACGGAGATGTTAGACGTATAGAGTTGAAGTAGTCTTTAGAAGGAACCAGAAACCCGATCGTAAACAGGAAGCAAAGGATAAAACTCTACTCCTGTTCAAACGACCAGGGAGGAAAGTGAACCAGACGGCAGGTTAACCTATCAAATCCTGTTGAATGGAAAAATAAATAATAAATAACATTCCAGAGTTTAAACGGAGATGTTAGAAGGATAAAGTTGAAGTAGATCTTAGAAGGAACCAGAAAGCAGAAAGGAAGGGATTAATCTCTACACCTGTTCAAACGAACGGGGAGGAGATAAACCCATCTAATTCTATTAAACAAATGTAACTATCATGATGAGGTGAGAGGGACAACGAAAAATGCAACCAAGTTTCATTGAGTTATTTTGGGATTTTATTGGGGGGGTGGTGTTACAACATATCAACACCTCAATGGAATATTTAATGCCGAAAAGATTTTTAAAATAGGTTCGTATAACTAGAATATGTATTCGTTGTAAGAAATCAGTTTGTAGATACGTTTCATTGAAGTATTTTGGGGTTTGGGTTCATTTTATTTTATGGGGTATCAACAATACTGGGATATTTAATGCCGACGAAACTTTTAGGATAGGTTCGTAGAACTAGAATATGTATTCTTCGTAAGAAAACAGTTTGCGCATCATGTTTCATTGACGTATTTTTGTAAAGAGGTTTTATGTCAAATAAACTGCTGGTATTATTTTTTTCAAAAATGTAATGATGGTAATTTTATTATGAAAAAGTATTTTTTATGCTTTCATAGTGTTTCGAACGAACCTTGAGAGTATTTATATATAGCTGGGTCCATCAGAGGCACTATAACACCGGGTCAGTGTGAATCCAGCTATGGACAAATACTTAACAGCAAAACTCGGGTCAAAACACTACGATAGAATAAAAATAAATTTTTATAGTAAAAATACCAGCATTACACAATTGGAAAACATATTAGCAGCAATATATTTGACGCTTGAAAAAACCCTCTTTACGAAAATAAGTCAATGAGACCTGATCTACAAACTGATTTCTTACAAAGAATACATATTCTAGTCATACGAATCTATTCTAAAAGTTTTGTCGGCATTGAATATACCAGTGATGTTGATACAGCGTAAAATAAAATGAACCCAAACCCCAAAATACTTCAATGAAACCTGATCTACAAACTGATTTTTGAGAAAGAATACATATTCTAGTCATACGAACCTATCCTAAAAGATTTGTCGGCATTAAATATCCCAGTGATGTTTATACGTCGTAGAATAAAATGAACCCAAACCCCAAAATACTTCAATGAAAACTGATTTCTTAGAAAGAATACATATTCTAGTCAGACGAACCTATCCTAAAAGATTTGTCGGCATTAAATATCCCATTGATGTTTATACGTCGTAGAATAAAATGAACCCAAACCCCAAAATACTTAAATGAAACCTGATCTACAATCTGATTTCTTAGAAAGAATACATATTCTAGTCATACAAACCTATCCGAAAAGATTTGTCGGCATTAAATATCCCATTGATGTTTATACGTCGTAGAATAAAATGAACCCAAACCCCAAAATACTTAAATGAAACCTGATCTACAATCTGATTTCTTAGAAAGAATACATATTCTAGTCATACAAACCTATCCGAAAAGATTTGTCGGCATTAAATATCCCAGTGATCTGTAGACGCCGTAGAATAAAATGAACCCAAACCCCAAAATACTTCAATGAAACCTGATCTATAAAATGATTTCTTAGGAAGAATACATATTCTAGTCATACGAACCTATCCTAAAATTTTTGTCGGCATTAATTATCCCAGTGATATCGATAGGCCATACATTAAAATATACTCAAACCCCAAAGTACTTCAATGAAAGCTGATCTGCAAAATCATTTTTTACAAAGAATATATATTCTAGTCCTACGAACCTATCCTAAAAGTATTCTCGGCATTAAATATCCCAGTGATCTGTATACGCCGTAGAATAAAATGAACCCAAACCCCAAAATACTTCAATGAAACCTGATCTACAATCTGATTTCTTACAAAGAATACATATTCTAGTCATATGAACCTATCCTAAAAGTTTTGTCGGCATTGAATATCCCAATGATGATTATACGCCGTAGAATCAAATGAACCCAAACCCCAAAATACTTAAATGAAACCTGATCTACAATCTGATTTCTTAGAAAGAATACATATTCTAGTCATACGAACATATCCTAAAAGTTTTGTCGGCATTAAATATCCCAGTGATGTTTATACGCCGTAGAATAAAAGGAACACAAACCCCTAATTACTTCAAGGAAACATGATCTACAAACTGATTTCTTAGAAAGAATACATATTCTAGTCGTACAAACCTATCCTAAATCTTTTGTCGGCATTAAATATCCCAGTGATGTTTATACGCCGTAGAATAAAATGAAACCAAACCCAAAAGTACCTCAATGAAACCTGATCTATAAACTGATTTCTTACGAAGAATACATATTCTAGTCATACGAACCTATCCTAAAAGTTTTGTGGGCATTTAATGACCCGGTGATGTTGATACGCTGTAAAATAAAATGTACCCAAACTCCAAAATATTTCAATGAAACCTGATCTACAAACAAACATATTACAAAGAATACATAATCTAATCATACGAACCTATCCCAAAAGTTTTGTCGGCATTGAATATCCCAGTGATGTTGATACACCGTAAAATAAAATGAACCCAAACCCAAAAATACTTCAATGAGACCTGATCTACAAACTGATTTCTTACAAAGAATACATATTCTAGTCATACGAACCTATCCTAAAAGTATTGTCGGCATTAAATATACCAGAGATGTAGATACGCCGTAAAATAAAATGAACCCAAACCCCAAAATACTTCAATGAAACCTGATCTACAAACTGATTTCTTACAAAGAATACATATTCAAGTCATAATAACCTATCCTAAAAGTTGTGTCGGCATTAAATATCCCCGTGATGTTTATACGACGCAAAATAAAATGAAACCAAACCCTGATATACTTCAATAAAACCTGATCTACAAAATGATTTCTTACAAAGAATACATATTCTAATCATACGAACCTATCCTGAAGGTTTTGTCTGCATTAAATATCCCAGTGATGTTGATACGCCGTAAAATAAAATGAACCCAAACCCAATAATACTTCAATGAAACCTTATCTACAAACTGATTTCTTACAAAGAATACATATTCTAGGCATACGAACCTATCCAAAAGTTTTGTCGGCATTAAATATCCCAGTGATGTTGGTACGCCATAAAATAAAATGAAATGAACCCTCAAAATACTTCAATGAAACTTCATCTACTAGCTGGTTTCTTACAAAGAATATCTATTCAAGTCATACGAACCTATCCTAAAAGTTGTGTCGGCATTTAATGACCCGGTGATGTTGATACACCCTAAAATAAAATGAACCCAAACCCAAAAATACTTCAATGAAACCTGATCTACAAACTCATTTCTTACAATGAATACATATTTTAGTTATACGCATCTATTCTAAAAGTTTGTCGGCATTAAATATGCCAGTGATGTTGGTACGCCTTAAAATTAAATGAACCCAAACCCACTAATTCTTTTTTGAAATCTGATCTGCAAACGGATTTCTTACAAAGAATACATATCCTAATCATACGAACATATCTTAAAAGTTTTTTCATTATTATATATCCCAGTGATGTTTATACGCCGTAAAATGAAATGAACCCAAACCCCAAAATACTTCAATGAAACCTTATCTACAAACTGATTTCTTACAAAGAATACATATTCTAGTCATACGAACCTATCCTAAAATTTTTGTCGGCATTAATTATCCCAGTGATATCGATAGGCCATACATTAAAATATACTCAAACCCCTAAGTACTTCAATGAAAGTTGATCTGCAAAATCATTTCTTACAAAGAATATATATTCTAGTCTTACGGAACTATCCTAAAAGTTTTGTCGGCATTAAATATCCCAGTATTGTTGATACGCCGTAAAATAAAATGAACCCAAACCCCAAAATACTTCAATGAAATCTGATCTACAAACTGATTTCTTACCAAAATATACCTATTGTAGTCATATGAACCTGTTCTAAATATTTTTTCAGCATTAAATATCCCATTCAAACAACCCCTAGATCGACCGATCTTCCTATATGAGTTTATTTCATATTTTTAATTTTTCTATGATGAATTCAGGTTAGGTACCATCCATCACTTGTCACCTTCCCATTCCAGATCATGTATGTTTTCAAAGCAGAAATTATTTGAAGTCCCAGCGATTAACGCCGTAGTCCTCTGATCTATTTACAGGTGTGATACTCATTGCATGTGTTATGCTAATTACAGAATACTAAACTTTGTAGAAAATTTCTTCTTTTGGGCAAATGGCCTTCTATTCACTGATCTGTATAGTTACTAAATCATTTGTTAATTTTCTTTTACACTTCCAAAAAAAATTTCTGATGTTTAGTCTTTAAAATACGAATCTCATGAAGTAGTTCAAGGCTTGGAACTTCTCAGCATCTCCTCCTATATAATTTAGGAAGTTGTTTTCATCTTTATTGCGACTAGCACGACGTTTCTCCCCGGTTTTATACAATCCAATCGTTAGAAGCCACATGATTCTCAATCCAGGAAGAACCTCTGGCATCTCTTCAAAGGATTGACTTCACCTTTTTCTTTTGTTTTACGCTATTAATGCTAACGGTAATATTAGGCTTTTCCTTATAAGGAAGCATTCGGCATTAACTGACCGAACAGCCAATGCTACCACAATCTTTCGGTTAAAACAATTTTTCAGGAAAATAGGTTTCTCAAGTTCACTGTTATCGCTCTTTCCAGTATTGATGGGGTTTCCTTCCTAACCTTTTGTTTGAAGTGTTGTAGAAACGTCAACATTTTCTTTGTCATTATTTTCTTTTCGAGTTGTTGAAATTCCTCAGGTGATGTGGTTTTTGTTATTTGGTAGTTTTTGTTTTTGATTCTGTAGCGCCAGACCACGAGTTTCAAAGATGGATGGTCCTTACTAAAACCCACTGGCTTCATTCAATCAAAGCTATTTTTAACCATTGATCTGAGAAAGCGTTTACATTTTCTGAAGGAGTTTGGTACCATACAAGTCTAAAATTGTCAGCACCCTAAAGCATCACAGGAAAAAAATAAACGTGGATTTTTTTTTCGGACTATTGTCCTCATCTTTGTTGCCATAATATTCCCAACGTTTCAGCTGTTGTACGCTCCGGCCTTCTTCAGGTGGTTGGAATTACGAACTGAACCCTTTATTTCGCACGCTGGCGTAGACTGTTCTAGTTCCACATGCCATGTCTAATGGATGTCAGTTATCAGTTATCTCCTATTAATTACCCTCTCCAAGTTCTCCACTGCCTTAACCAGGTATTGAACTCACACTATTTGGGTCCTGTCACTGGATCTAACCAACGCCTTCATCCACTGTGCCATGTGTCCTTGTGTGTGAATCACTGGGTATTATAAACCTAATATTTTCAGCAACCACTTTTTACCAGTTCAATACCTGGTTAAGGCAGTGGAGAACTTGGAGAAGGTAATTAACAGGAGATAACTGAACTGACATACATTAGACATGGCTAGTGAAATAAAGGGTCCAGTTATATCAGGTTATCCCATAAGTTCTGTCCGAATTTTATCTTTTTTTAAAATGAACGAAAGTTAAAGAGTATTTTATAATGTCTAATGGAGCTGAACATTATTTTTATGTTTAGATGCATTTAAACTGATCAGATTTTATTTCAGAGAACAATAAAATTAATTTTTGTTTGATTAAAACCCTGCTAACATGGAAGTACCCAAGAATCATTTGAAGCACAATGCTTTATGAGTTCAAGAAAGGAAACTCAGCAGCCGAAGCGGCTAGAAACATTCACTCAGTTTATGGAGAGGAATATGTGAATGAAAGAACTTGCAGAAGATGGTTTGCAAAATTCAGAAGTGGAGATTTCACCCTTGAAGATGAAGATCGAACCGGACGTCCAGTTGAGTTTGATGAAAAGCTTCTTGAAGCAGCCCTTAAAGAAAATCCTGCTTTATCAGTTGAGGAATTGGCAGTGGTTCTCAGTTCAAACCATACAACTGTTCATCGTCATCTTCAACAACTTGGAAAATTTCCTAAACTTGGAAAATGGGTGCCTCATGAATTGTCTGAAAACAACCTCAAATCCCGAGTTGACATCTGCTCTTCTCTCCATTCTCGCCAACTTGTTTCACCTTTTTTGGATAAACTTGTGACTGGCAACGAAAAATCGATCTTTTATCGAAATGTTAAGCGTCGTAGACAGTGGCTTGGTAAAGGGGAAGGACCTCAGCCACATCCGAGAAGGGAACTTCATGGGCAAAAGGTTCTTCTTTCAATCTGGTGGGATCGCCAAGGAATAATCCACTTTGAATTTTTATCACCTAATGCAACAATTAATGCTCAAATATACTGTCAGCAATTAGAGCGTTTGAACCAAGCTTTGAAGAAAAAAAGATCTGCTCTAGTGAATCGAAAAGAGGTGATGTTTCATCAGGACAATGAGCGACCCCACACAGCAAGAATCACGTCACAAAAGATCGAAGAACTTGGTTGGGAGAAAATTCCTCATCCACTTTATTCTCCCGATCTTGCTCCTTCAGACTACCATTTCTTTCGTAGCTTACAGAATCATTTGGAAGAAACAGCTTTTGTAACACAGGAAAAGGTTAAAACTGACATTTGTGAGTTCTTCGAATCAAAGCCAAAAGAATTTTACATTAATGGAATTAGTAAGCTTGTTAATAGATGGAAGGAAGTCATAGATAATCAGGGAAAATACATTGTTGATTGAATCTGTAATTAAATGTAATATTTGGTCACTTGTTTTCTTTATTCAAAATTCGGACAGAAGTTATGGGATGACCTGATAAATAACTGAATAATGCAAATAGTGAACATAACACCTCATCTCGGAAATATAGACAGATAACCCACGGGGTTTTTAAATTTTGTTTTATTTTTTCCCGTGATGCTTTATGGTGTTTTATGGTCACGCTCGTTCCTCCCTTCTTTCGTTTGCGTTCAAGTTGTCTGAAGAGCGCTCGGATTACGACTAGGGCCATTCTTCCATATATAAAACTCTGAAACTTGTAAATAATCGCAAAGATTAAGACAATGGCTCGAAAGATGTATAACATAATGGGCATTTTAGCATTTTAAATAATACAAAAAGGCAAAAGAACAAATCGAGCTAGACTTTGTGTTAATAACAAAGACGAAGAATGGACAAGAGTCGAAAAATGAATTAGCTAAACATTGTGTCAAAAAATAAAGAAACCGTTTCAAAAATATCTGAAAATGTAAGCCAGGAGAGTACAGGAAGGCTGAAGCATATATCGACCAAAACATTGTGCTAAAATAAACGCAGAAAATCGTTGGAAAACATCTACAGAATACATAATACATTCTTCTCGAATTTCCCATATGTCTGCAATTGCTGATTTTATTAGCACCAACAAAAACTATGGCAAAACGTGTTGTAATGGTCGACAAAAAGAAAATTCATTAAACTGGTTCTGTTGCAACGTAATAATTGTTAGATTGCGTCAAGATAGAACTCTTTCAACTTTTGAACACCTGTTTCTGATTTCAAAGACTGATATGATGTGTTATTCATCTAAGAACGGATATTAACGAGAAAGATTAAAAAAAAAAAAAACCTCGACCAAGAAGATTTAAAAACAAAAAAAAGGTGATCATTTCTGGGTTACATTTTGGAAAGTAGATCACACACAGAATTTTTCAGCACCCTCATACGCGGATGTATACGGATAGGTAAATATTTTATATGAAATTCTTTAGTCAGTTAAATATAAACAGATTTTATACGTTCGTATTGAAAATTACGCTTACTTTTATTAACGTTAACGAAAATGATGAGAAAGTTTGTTGACACCTTCAACAAAAACAAAATTCATTCACACACACACTCGTACAAAAGGGGATGCGGGTTCAACCCCTACCGAGAGGCATATTTTCATTTCATAAAACTTAGGATAATACAAATCGTTAAATGTTAATGTATGCCACTGTAAATCGACCGGGACGTCTACATGCAGCGACAAAAATACGTTTATAATAAGGGATATTGTCAGATTAATTTTTTTTAAGCTGTTCACACCCAGCAAGGCGGGAGTGCCACTATTACTCAAGGGGCTACAAAGATTGTAAGGATGGAAAAAGACTAGGTATGGGGGTGGGGTGAGGAAAGGATAAAAAGAAGAACGGGGATCAAGCCAAGAGAAAATATCGATTGACATTACATTTAAATTTTTGAAAATTATAGTTATCAGGGAAGCAATTAAGAGCAAGGGAGTTCCACTGTCGGGAAGTGCGAGAGGAGAAGCTGTTGGAGTAGAAGAGACAGCTACATTTAACTGTTTTGACAGTAAAAGGGACCGAGATGCCAACCTAGCAGCAAGCTTAAATTCATGCATTCGGGACACCAGAGAAAATAGCTCATCAGAGCAGAGGATATATAGATAGAAAAGACAGGGGGAAGCCACATTACGTCGGTGAGAAAGTGACTGGAGATGAGATGCCAGATCAGGATGTATCATATTGGATATCGGTTTTTGGATTTTATCAAGAACCTCGAGATGAACTGCGGGGGCACCAGACCATATATGGCAACAGTATTTCATGCATGGACGAATGGTAGATTTATATATGTGAAGGATGGATTAAGACGAGAAAAACCTCCTGGCGCGATACAGAGAACTAACTTTCCTTGCGATAGATACAGCAACTGATTCAATGTAGTTGTTCCGCCTCCGGTCAGTGTAGAACGTTGGACCAAGAAGGCACAGTGAGACACTCTCAACCATGCTGATAGGAGGCAGGGACGTTTCTCAACGGTGAGTAAATGACATCAGTTTCGTTTTGGATGCATTGAAATTCACAAACCATTTCCTGTCCCAGTCACCCACTGATTGTAAGTCGTTTTTGAGACCAACGGCCAGGTTAAATTTGTCAGCAATGCCGGATTTACTATTGAGACCGAAGTAAATAGTAGTGTCGTCTGCGTAGATGCCGACTTGATAAGTGATCCATTAACTGTTTATATATATATATATATATATATATATATATATATATATATATATAATTATTTTTTTTTAAAAATTATAACATAAATATGTTATAAAATCACTACAAAAATAGCCATTTTGTTTCAAAACCTCCGGTGTCTTATCAAGTGATGATGTTGAATTTAAGATTAGTAATTAGTTATTGGAATTCATTCCGTATACACCAATTATCTACTTGGATATATATATATATATATATATATATATATATATATATATATATATATATATAAATATATATGAAAATTTTTAACCAGTAGAGAAAATATTTATGAATGAAACGCGTCAGCAATTACCAGTTTTCCTATTGTCATTTTTATTCATATATATATATATATATATATATATATATATATATATATATCAAATATGTGATGCAGTTTAATTTATATTACAATGGATCATTCATACAAAAAAAAAATTAATAAAGTTAATGATATAAAATGGCGAAATCACTTCGCTAATTTTAAAGATACATTAAGCCACTAACCACTTTGTTACTGATAACAGATACAAACTGGATTTTATATCATTAACTTTACTAATTTACTTTTTGTATGAATGATTCATTGTAATATACATTAAAGTGTACCATACATTTGATTTAAAAGAGCTGATCCGACGTGCAAATTTTCAGTATAACAACTGAGACATTACTCTACTTATTGAACTATTTAGTCCATGCCACGTTGACTGATAAACTTCTACAACAAAAACATTCTTAAATTGCCATATTAGTAAAAAAAATGCTCTCACTTAAATTTTCAAAACTTCAACCTTAGCGTTGCGACTGCACGTTCCACAAGTTTGTATCTATTATCAATAACACATTTAAAAAAAATATATTTCGATTTGCATTATATTTTTTCGTCTCGGATGCTACCTGAATTTTAGTAAAAAAGACAATAGTTTCCATGCCTGATGATGAGCGGAAGACCCGTCGAAAGTACTTGCATATTTAAGGAAGACCTAATACAGTTTATAAGTTTAAAAAACAAGGATCATAACATTTATCGAGTGGTTAGTGGGTGAATGCATCTTTAAAATTTAGTTAGCGAAGTGATTTTGCTATTTTATATCATTAACTTTACTAATTTACTTTTTGTATGAATGATTCATTGTAATATATATATATATATATATATATATATATATATATATATATATATATATATATATATACACAGAGAAGTAATGGTTGGATTATATGTTTATTCGATGTAACCCCGCCCCCTCGGCTATAATGATAGCTTCAATGCGGGAATTTTGTCTTCTAATTTGTGCCTAACAATATTATGATGTTAAAAACACCTTTATTTTTTGTTTTTATTAATTATAACCTAACAAGTGATCTAACAAATCTTATTCATTGAGTAGCCTTTTTTTATGTTTTTTTTTTTTGTAATCTTTACAATTTTTTTAAGTTTTTGCTAATCGTATACAGCAAAAAATTTACCTATTTTGCTTCTGGTGATTCAAAACTAGATTTCTCGTTTTAATATATTTTCCATTCAATTTATCCAATACAAAAGATATCAATCATTAAAACTAAATGCTCGAAAATTGATAAAAGCTATGAATCTAATTTTTTGGTGTCAGTATTTATCACATCAAACCCTAGCCTTTGTTCCGAATGGAATGTCGACTTTTTTTCTTTTTTTTTTTTTTAAAAATGGTCAAAATCGACCTGCCATGATATAGTACGGATTAGATTAGGTGTTTATTTGATGTGACCACGTCTTTAGCCATAATGACGGCTTCAATTATGGCGGGAGCGTAATTTTTGATATGCACACATCATGTGATCTGTGTCGTTACTGGACATTAAAGCAGTGGCTTAAAAGAGAAAAACAACCTTTTTGATTCACTTTTCATTTCTTTCTTTTTTTTTGAAAAAGTTATTTCTCATTATTTTTAATGATAAATGTAGAGCTACATTAGTTGGGCCTCATGGCTAAGTGAAAGGGGTTTTTCTACACGGTATTAATCAACCAACACAAATTAGAAAGCAATAAAGTAATGGTGGAGTAATGTGTTTTAGTCAGTAAAATGATAAGTCCCTTCAAATTTGATAGTGGTACCAAGATAAATGCAGAAAATTATTGTAGTTGGTTAATACGTTTTTAAGTGGTACAGGTTTTAACTAATAAACCTTAAGTAAAAGAATATATTAATAAGGCAATGTTCCTTCATATACTTCAAAGATGTCTATTGCTTCATATCAGTTAATTGCCATCCGTAATACACGCTTGGGCGATTATGTCTTTTTCGCTTCATGATTGACTAAGCAGAAGATTTTCCAGCAGGAGGTTGCCTTTTCTTTCTGCAGTTGACTGGTCTGTCCTGCTATTTAATCCATAGCTGGAGTGAGAAGAGGTGGATTTATACTTTTCTTATTTATGATTACTTAATAAACTGAACGAAATTTGTTTCTGATCAATGTATATGTAAGTATCAATTTTATAAAGTTTAGAATAGTTATTAATTTATTTATTGCCTAATTGTTCAATCAGTACAAAGCCCATGAGCCGATCAAGGTAGAGGGTTCCTGATTGAGGTTGTTGCATGTAAGACGAGGTGGAAAGAGAAAAGAGTATACCTATAGGGTTGCACAAAAATTCCATACCAATTTTTAAAGGAAATTAAAACACAAAACAAAATTATGCCATTAAATATTTATTCCACTAAATATGAACCATTTTGTTGCACAAACACTCTCCCTTTTTCTTTCAACTTAAAGATTTCATTTTCCCATAATTTCGGTCGTTTCTCGTCAAAGAACTCATTATGGTGTTTTTTATGTCATCAAAGAATTAAAGTTTTTACCACTGAGGTCATTTTTCAAGGACCTGAATAAATGAAAATTGAAAGGAGCAATGCCTGGTGCATATAGCGGGTCGGGTAAAACATCCCAGCCAAGCTGAAGCAAATTTTGCCGGGTCGTCAAAGAAACTTGAAGTCTGCAATTATCCTGATATAAAACAACGCCTTTCCTGTTCGCCAATTCTGGCCATTTTTCTTGAATTGCTGCCTTTAATTCGTCCAGTTACTAGCAGTACTTTTCAAAATTAATTGACTGGTTACTTAGCACAAGTTCATAATACAGGATTCCTTTCCAATCCACCAGATGCTCAGCATGACATTCTTATGATGAAGACCTACTTTTGAAGTGGCTAAAGCCGGCTCATGTCCCTTAACTCAGGATCTTTTTCGCTGAACATTGTTTTAAACAATCCATTTCTCCTCACCCGTCACAATTTATTTCAAAAAGGGTACATTTCTGTAGTGGGGTTCTGCCTGGGCGTTCTTCAGCAATAAGGCTACAATCACCAACTTTAAACTTAGAGAACCACTTCCGTATGGTTCTGTCAGCTAAAGCACCTTCACTGGAAACGGCACATATTTTTTGTAGTTGCTTGCGAGGCATTTTTCACCTTATTCCATTTTCATAGGGATGCAAAATAGATACGAATTAAGTAATTTTAAACTTCAATAGTACCGATAATGGTTAACCCTAGACTTAAAGAGGTTACGATTGTAGTTATCGGGAAAGCATCCTCTTGGGAGTTTGTTCCGCAACATAACAGTTGTGACGAACAAGCCAATAGAAGGGAAATAACAGAATAAGAAGGGAATGCGGATGTTTCGTTCCTGTGTGAGTGACATGATGGATCTTAGATGTGAAGGTCTGAACTGGTAGAAGTAAGGAATGTAGCTCGTCAAAACATTTACCGTGCATATAGCAATAGAGTAGCAAGAGGCTTGCAACGTTTTGTCTATGGAAAATAATTCATCACCCACAAGGCCACGCAGACGCTTTAGAATTCATATCAATGTTGGTAAGTGAAGATTGCATAGCGACAATTATTATCAGAGATAAATGCTCTTATTCTTGAGAATATAGAAAAGGAACCTTTTTAAGATTGTGAATTGTTCTCTCTCTCCATCTCTCCCCCTCTCTCTCTCTCTCTCTCTCTCTCTATATATATATATATATATATATATATATATATATATATATATATACAGAGAGAGAGAGAATGTTTGTTTGTGCCGTGTCCCCTCAGGACGTAGACGATCATGGCTCTTCACAATGTCCCGTCTCTTGCATATCTACATGAATTCTGCCTTTTCATTATTTCTAGACACTGTTCTCCCATCTATTTTCTCAAGCCCATCGAGTATCATCTGTTTTTTCCTCTGTCTCTCTTGCCTTCATTCCGTCCTGTGAGTAACAGATTTTCCAAGACCACCTTCATTATTATGTGCCCCCAGGAATTTCAGATGTTAATGAACATAGATTAAAAAGTGAAGGCAAAAAGAACATGCGATTTATACCCAACTAAATTCATAATCAGTGCCATGAGTTTGCCATAAGACAACAATCGCAGACAAATCAGTTAAAGAAAATCAATGAAAGCCATGATGATTTACTGTTTTTAGATTTGACTTTATATTAAATTTTCTTTTATTATCCATGATTTTCTTTTAATTATTCTTTTCCTTTGTCGATTTGAATGTTTGCCGAAATGAATTGACCGAAAACGTTCATGCTGAACTTTGCTAAATCGGTGAAATCAAATACCATCAAATGTATAGGAAATAAATAAGGAAAGATACGATACCGATAGCTAACTTATCTTTTCCAAGATGACGCCAATGGAGTCGTAAACACGCACTCATTTGACCACTGCATATACTGGGATTAATAGCTTACTGTAGAGCAGTGGCTCGTCTTTTATATCATTCGCAAGTCTAGCGGGTTCAAGTCTTCGTCTGTTCCTGTCTGAATCTAGGTAAATTGCTCAAAATCAATTGCTCGAAAAATAATTTCTCAAACTATCAATTTCTCGAAAGGCAGTTTGCTCGAAGTAATTTCGAAGCTCGAAGCACCACGTAAACTGCACCGTCTCGCGACACTCGATATAAAAAGAGCCACAACATTCAACTTTAGCAGTCCTGTTTTTGTTTTGTTTTTTTCTATTTCTATATTTGTTTTCTATATCTGTTTCAGTAATTTTGGAGATGTCGAACCCTAGTGATGGACATAATTCTTTTTGAGAGCGAAAAAGGAAAGAAGTTCTGTTTGAATGGATATATCTATATATTAAGGACAAAACAGTGAAAAATAAGATTTATTGAAAATGTGAAATGTGCAAAAACAGGAAATGCTTAGCACGTGTTTTATTTTTTTTAACCACAAGTTTCGAGCAAAAAAAATAAGACCTGCTATATAGATGTACTCGTTCTTCAATTTTAACTGTTCAGTTAACAACAATAAAGTTGTATTATTTTATCTTATAGTAAATATTAGAAACAATCTAGTTTTATTTTTTTTAACTACAGGTTTCGAGCAAACTGCCTTTCGAGCAATTGATAGTTCGAGAAATTATTTTTCGAGCGATTGATTTCGAGCAATTTACTGTCGAGCAATTACCGGATACGTTCCTGTCTGTACGCCAGGCAAGGTCAGACTACGTAAATCTCGCAACACGCTCGACTAATAGAGCGAATTTTGTCTTCATTCATCTTTCCACAATTGGGATTGAGTGGTTGGTCCGGTTGCTTTTGTTTTACGGCTTATCAACCTTAATAGGTTATTTAATGCCGAGAAAATTCTCATTGTTGGTAATATCTTTTCCAAAAATCCATTTCTGATAATATTTTTTCCCTCAAAAACCTATTTCTGGTAAGAATTTTCCTTCGCTGGTAACACTCCCCTTTTTCAAGAAATGCATTGCTGGCAACATACGTTTCTCAAAAACGTATTGCTGGTAACAATTTTTTTTATACAAAGTATTTCTGGTATTAATACACATTTTTACACCTTCACAGTGTTTTGATCCGAGTGTGGGGGTTAAATATTTGCCCATAACTGGGACCCTAACACCACCCCAAGTCAGGGTGGACCTAGGAACATCCGTAATTAAAAGGTGGTTCCACGCTCCTCAAACCTTCCTGATCAGAGGTCTTGCTGTTGGACGTAGTTTATCGTCTTACTCATGACGCGGATGTAGTTTATCGTCATACCCAGGACATCTATTGGGGGTTTGGGTATTACTCCTCTGCAGAGGTGCAGTCGGCGTATTCTACAGCCCAAGCCGACCGGGCGTGGGATTTAGTGGAAGAATATACTGTGTTTAATAATGTATATGAAACACACCTACCATTGTTCTACGGTTTCACATTCTTCTGTCAATGACTTTTTGCATGTGCCATCCGTCGGTCTCGAGAGACCTCATGGATCTGTTCCCAACGAATTATACCCCAGCTGGTGATTGCGACAAAGTATCATTTATGGCTATACAGGATCACACTGGTGTGACAGTCCCGTTTGCAACGAATGCACTTGAAGACGCTCTAACCCCACAACAAATCCCCCCACCCCAACCGATGTCGCCGTGTTGTTTGCTTTCCTTCGTGTACGCTTCACCCCAGCGGCAAGGAACCGTTTCTTCTCTCCTCCATCCAGCCCTCGGAGTAAATATGGGCAAATAGTAAACCCCAAGCAAAAACAGAACATGAAAGTATAAAAATAGATATTTTTATAGAATAATTACCATTTTGCGATGCATTTTATATTAAAAAAAAATTACCAACGATACAAATTTAAAACAAAATGACCAACAATACAAATTCATAGTAGAATTACCAACAATAAATTTCATTGTAAAATGACCAATAATACATTTTTATAATAAAATGATCAACAATAAGTTTTTTCTGTAGTTGAAGGCTTACAACTGTGTTCAAAATATATTTAGTTGAAGCCATAAAATAGTGTTTAAAATATTTAGATTTCTGCATTAAATAGCCTATAGAGGTTGATATATCGCTAAATAAAATCAACCAATCAAGTCTCTCGCCCACTCGTTTCATTATCCCTATTCACACGGACTCGTCAGGTAGTTTTTCCGCTGACTTGCCCTAGTTTTTTTGTTTTGTTTGTTTTTCCCTCGATATGTCAAAATTCCTTGCTATCTGCCCAAATAAATTACAACTGTTCTTTTTTTTTATTCTGAGTATAAGTGCCTGTTCTGAGTTCGATTTCCAGCTAGGATGATTATATTTACTTAGGTGAAAATAACCTTGGGGAAGGTATGAATCCAACTCTTCTTCCCCCAGCTATTGGTTAAATAATAGGACTTGTATCACGAAATCATTATCTCGAAAACATCTTACAATCCAAATGTATTTTATATCTTTAAATAATCTTGAAAGGGTTGATAAGCCGAAATTTTCATGTTTCTTAATACTTTTCTTCGCTTTTGGAAGGCATCTTTCGCTATACCAACGTACGTTCGGATTTCGGTGTCACATTTTCCATAAAATACTTCCCAGATGTTTAAACTTCCGGACTTGATATCTTCAATTCGTTGTTTGTATCTTGGGTTTTTCTTCTGCTGACATCCATACATTCTGTCATCTTGCAACTGAGACTTAACTTAACGAGTTTAAATTAGTTTAGCTTTAGTCAAACAAAAAGACAATTCTAATGGTTTGGATATGATAAATAGGAATTTCTAAAGCCTGCTTGCTTGGAAAATCTGCATTCCAAATTATAAATCTACCTAGAGTCGAACGCAAAACGCTGTTATTGATGCGATAAACACTACTCTCTCAGTCATCAAGTAGTAAATTATCGAAAAAAAAAAAAAGAAAACGCACACACTCATCGACATTCAATGCGGGATAAAATATTATTTCGATAGAATCGGCAGGGAAAATCCTTAACTTATAAACAAAACGAGGAAAATGCTAATTCTTCAATTTAATTTTAAACATCTGGATTTCTAATAATGGTTACCCAACTATCACTGGCCGAGCATATCGTTGCTTCCTTCCCATTCTTTCTGCAAAGATATGATAGTAGATGATTCTTTAGATAATCATATGTGGCAAGTATTTATCTAAATACGTGTGTAAGATTGTTCATATCAATTTAGACGATAATTTTCTTCTTTATTAACAAATATCCCCGACCCGGCATCAAAATTTCTTAAAACGGATTCAACTATCAAAATAAACACTCATTATTTTAATTTTGTGATAGCCACTCAGAAAAGTTGTTTAATCTCACTCACTGTCGTTTTGATAAACGACTATTAAGTATTTGCGGAAAGTCGGTTTCTTCTTACACATTTTTCTTTTTCTTTTATTGATTATTTTCATTTTCTTTTTCATTTTTAGTTTTGTCTTTACTTTGTAAAGACAAAACAGTATTAAATAACATTTACCGGCCTGAATGTCCGAGAAATTTTCGTAGAAAATATTCGTTCTTTGACAGGATTCGAACCTGCATCCTATACGGAACCGTCATATACGCTGACGTGCCTTACCTCTAGGCTACAAAGAACCGTTCGGTAGACAAGGTCGAATTTACTGCTTATAAACTCCAATCTTCCATGAATCTCGTACATTCATAACTGCTCTGGCGTATCAAATGTAAACAAATGACGTCATATATTAAGAAATGGACATGGTCCGACAATTTATTTATTAAAGACATTTTTTTTTATGTTTAACGTTGTTATTTTTTTATAGATACAAGTATTTAAGCAAATGCTCTGTTTATGATAAACAGTATTAAATAACATTTACCGGCCCAATATTAAGAAATGGACAAGGTCCGACAATTTATTTATTAAAGACATGATTGGAGTTTATAAGCAGTAAATTCGACCTTGTCTACCGAACGGTTCTTTGTAGCCTAGAGGTAAGGCACGTCAGCGTATATGACGGTTCCGTATAGGATGCAGGTTCGAATCCTGTCAAAGAACGAATATTTTCTATGAAAATTTCTCGGACATTCAGGCCGGTAAATGTTATTTAATACTGTTTATCATAAATAGAGCATTTGCTTAAATACTTGTATCTATAAAAAAAAATAACAACGTTAAACATAAAAAAAAATGTCTTTAATAAATAAATTGTCGGACCTTGTCCATTTCTTAATATATATATATATATATAAACAGCGTTTTTCCCCTTGCGAAGGATCGTTAATTAATTTGAAACTTTTAAAACCATTTATTTAACATTGAACATCATCACTTGATAAGACATCGGAGGTGTTGAAACAAAATGACTATTTTTGTAGTGATTTTATAACATGTTTATGTTATAATTTTTAAATAAATAATTATATATATATATATATATATATATATATATATATATATTAACATCATCCAAACTTAACCAAGACACAATATAAGGGTTCACAAAATCCAACAAAAAAGATGTGGGGGCTTGTGATATCATTATAGAAGGAAACTCCTACACTTTTGAAAACCTCACAAAAACATTCATAATAAATAAAAATTTGAACTTCAACTCCAAAAATGTGATTTATGCACAAAATGCATATATAGGTATCAGCCATGCATTAAACAATAGTTTCCCTTCACAAAAGCGACATCAAATTACCTGACAACCGAAAACTCTTTGCATCACAACACATCTACAAATGTAATCAAGGTAAATTTAAAATAATTTCAATATACCAAACATACATTTTTTCTTACCTACAAGTCAAACCCCACACACAAAAAACAGAGCATGCACACATAATGACCAAAAACAATAGTCAATTCTGTTATGCGGACATAGAAGATTGCTATGCGACGATAATGGTCGCAAAATATCAGACGCAAATCCTAAATTCATTATACAGTTCTATGACGTCGTACCACGCGAAAGAACGAAATATTAACAAGAGAATTATATGAATTTATATATATATATATATATATATATATATATATATATATATATATATATATATATATATATATATATAAACTCTTATCACCAGTCCAAGAAAGACATTTGAATCACTACCACGCAAAAAAATCATTTTTATAATATTTGGAAATATCTACTCTTTGCTTGAAGAAGGTCGCGAAACCAGAAACCCGTGTAGCAGAATTATGGAACATAGATAATATAGATTTTGAAATAAAAAAAGATACATATTTCAACCAAAAACGTTTGTGGTTTATCTTCTTTTTAAAATATACGCTTTTCACTCGTTAGAATAGCTATAACCTCTTCCCTATATATATATATATATATATGTGTGTGTGTGTGTGTGTGTGTGTGTGTGTGTGTGTGTATTTCAGCTTATCAGCCCTTTATAGGTTATTTCAAGCCGAAATATATTTCAGATTGTAGGATTACTGTACCTGTTGTTCAGAAGTAGTCCCCCACGTAAGTAGTGATAGGGCTCAATGGCGTTTAACTTCAGTGTTCGAACGAGACCCGGTGTTTTCAGTGTGATTACACCGCAGATTTCTACTGGTAAATTTGTGCTTAACATCATCATTTGTTACAATGATTTGTTTCAGTTGAACAAAGTGAGTTAATTGTTACGGGTTTTGTTTTATTCTACAATGGAAGTGACAAAAAAAAGAAAAGAATAACTAGCGATCTTGTCTTTTTTATTTTGCGTTACTCATAATAATCCCATTTATATTATTTTTTTTATTTTCTGTTTTTTCTTTGTTTTTTGTTTTTGTTTTTTTGTTTTTTTTTGCTGGCCTCAGAAACTGACACAAACCATCCCTGATTGAAGTACAAAGTTAGATAAAATCACCTTTGGTCATTTTTTCTTTGAGGAAGCTTTTAAAATGGCGAATTTTTTTCTTTATTATGTTAATAATGTACATTCCATCATTTCTTGAGCAAATTATTCTAAATAATTTTCAAATGAAAAATTTTCTTAGGCAAGCACAAAGATGCTCAGTCAAGAGTAACTGTGATGAATTAAAAGACTTTCTTCAATTTAATGCACATGCATAGTTAGATAGTGCACAGTCATCATAGATGGTTTCTTTTGGGGTAGTTAAGCATTTATATATATTTTCTGCCTTGACCTTTCGCTGGAAGATACTATTAGATAATATGCCTATTTCTGTAATATATTTTTGCTATCTATTCTAATCCCTGTTCTGCCATCCATTTAGAAAAGCGCGTTACGTAGGGGTTATTCGCTACTTTCCTCTGTCCCTCTTTGTCTTCAACCTGTCCTGTGAGTATCAAATTTTCTAGGCCCTCTTTCCACAGGTTTCAATATAATTTTAATTTTGTACGAATTCTACTTAATGAAAATTTACATATAGTAGAGTGGGGAGCTCCCGTAACTCACACTCTTTATTCGCGCGTTCTGTTCACACTATTCTTTCACGATCGCTAACTCCGATAGCTTTGCTGATTAATGCCGACCTTATGGGTCATCTGGTTGTCTTTTCCCTCTCGGTTGGGACCGATGTGTCGTTTGGATAGGGTTGAGTCTGGTTTCCCAAAATCTTACGATATTTGGATTGACGGCGAAGTCTGGTGTGGACCACTCGTTGTACATTGTGTACCGTAGTTAAGAAGGAATTATTATTATTATTATTATTATTATTATTATTATTATTATTAACTTACGCATGTAATAATTTTTGTCTCTTTGCGTCCAGGGACGTCGTTGGGAATCGGAGCTGGGATAAGTATTCCTTCAAAAATTGCACAACACTGTTGATATCTCTAACAACAGGTTTATTGAATATAAAATAAACAGTTGAATGAAATGTATGTATTATTTACTGCAAAATCAAGCTCTTCCCTTTACGTCAGATGGAGATTTAAGAATCTATCAGTAATTTCTATAAAATAGTGGAAGCAACCTATTCTCCCGAGTATTTTATTAAATATTATCCAATTAGTAGTCCCTCCAAATTACCATCCTAAAATTTTATGCAATCAAACGTTTAAGCAGAGTCATATCCCGGTTACATTTCTATCTTAATCAAGATGGCATAAGCCAACCTACATATAGAATGCACGTGTGTGCGTGCCTGTGTATGTTCACTTTTACCAAAAACAACCATTTTTTCAAGTTAAAATTGTCGTCGGGAATATTTCATTAAATTCCTAGTGCTTTGTTTAATTTACTTAAAGTTCTCATCGCTGTCCGCGATAATTTTTGGATTAAGATTAGCTAAAGTTCTTTCAGATTCTGTAGTTATAGCTTCTAGCAAATATAACGTGCTTCATATCTGTGTTGTCGTTATTTTCTTATGTTTTCTTTTCAAAAACCATTTGCACGTTTAATCTTAGATTATGTAGTTCAAGGAAAAACGTTTAGGAAAACAAACACCATCGGGTTTAACCCACCCTACAACAAAAACGGAAAAATAAACGTAGGAAAAAATTTAAATAAACTCCTACACAAACACTTCCCTCACCACAAGATATTCAACAGAAACTCATTAAAAATCAGTTACAGTTTTACCGAGAACATTACACAAATTATAAAAAATCTCAACAGAAAAAAAATAACCAACAACCTGCGCAAATCAAACCCAATTTTTAACTGCAGAGCAAAGAACGAATGTCCCTTAAATGGCAATTGATTGCCAAACAATATACTTTACCAAGCCACTATAAAATCAGCAGAAAACGAAGAAAAATATAGATGGGAGTAACTAAAGTTTATATATATATATATATATATATATATATATATATATATATATATATATATATCCTCTGTGATTGTGAAAGAAACATTCTCTTTACCTCCCTTTCCCCAATTCCTTTTGATCCATCATTTCTCCATCTCCTCAAATATTTTTCCATAATCCTCTTTCTATTTCTGTATGTTCACTGAACATGTTCTCTATCTGCGTGCAGGCTATTTGTTCCCAGTAGTGGTTGCTGATTACTCGAATATCTTTACCGTGTAAATCAGGTTTTTGTAGCATTTAAATCGTGTCGTGCTTATCTTTGTTTTATTTGCGAAACATAGGTATAGGTTTTTCTGCATTTACTCGCTCTGATAGCATTCTTATCGTAAAAATAACATTCCTTGCTCGCATAACTTGAGCCAGATCACACTGCCCTTGCTATATTTCTGGGCTAATTCAACAACGTACTTTAGTCATTAGAAACCTAACAAGTTTATATCGTTCAAGCTGATTGTTCAATAGAGTTCATATTCATTTGTTCATGGTTTCTCTGATAACGCTATGAAAATAGTTACTGATATATATATATATATATATATATATATATATATATATATATATATAGCTCGAATTGGAAATTGGAGTGCTGACTTCCAATTCCAGCCGTTATAGTCATATACGCACAAATACCCTTGGGAAAAGGTATGAATCCACCTCTCCTCTCCCCAGCTATAGGTTAATTAATAGGACTTGTATTGGTAAATCATTATTATCTCAAAAAACTTCTTACAATCTAAAACTATTTTGAAGGCTTTAAATAGCCTGCAAAAAGTTGATAAACCGTAAAAAAAAACAAATCCGTCAATCAATCACCATAGACATAAATATCCATGTTTAAGTTTTGTATCTGAAGAAATATCGTTGCTTTTTTTTTATACTTGGCTTTGATAAATGCTAAATGGCACAGAACAAGTGGAATTGGTAGAATTCTTGAAAACAGAATAATGTATTTAACTATTTTAGTCGAGTTCTTTAGATTCCCATGAGAATACCTTTAGAAAAGACATAAATCCATATATACACTTTTCATTACGTGTTAATTAGTAGAGCGTATAGGCCTTGTTAGCCTTTGTTGATAACCAGTCTAGGAGAAACTTCAAAAAAGCGTATGTAGCCTTGTTATTATTATTATGCTTATGCGTATGTAACCTTATTATTATTATGCTTCTAATGAAAGGATTGTAAAATTTAGATCCTGGCTGCGATTGACCTTCATTTCCCTGAAGAAGGCCGGAGCGTACAACGGTCGAAACGTCGTGAATTTGACAGTAAAGACGAGGACAACAGTAAATAGTTACAATACTTCATCTCATAAATATAGACAGATGTTGTTCTTGTTTTGTTTTATTTTGTTTGCTTTTGTTTCTTTGCTTTTTCTCTGTTTTTTTTTTCTTTGCAAAAGTCATACTGACGTCAGCAGTGAAGTTCCTTAAGATTTCGTCAAATTTGAGTCCAGTTACTTATAAAAGAAATCGTGTGTGTGTGTGTGTGTGTTCCTCTTTGCCATATATGCCACCTCACGCAGCCCCCTCTCGATGTGTATAACTCCCACACATTCGTTCATAAGTTGAGTGTACTCTCTCTCTCTCTCTATCTCTCTCTCTCTCTCATTCTCTCTCTCTCTCTCTATCTATCTATCTATCTTCGCCACTTCTTACCAGTCTGACTTTGGGAGGCTCACGGCCATTTCTAAACTTGAGTTCTAAGTGCTTCCTACATAAGATGGCCGAATCAAAGAGTTAGCTCTAAAGCGAGTACTTTTCTGATATGGGGTTGTAATTAGAGAAGTTCTTTAATTCAAACATTTTCAAACGTTTCTCCTACTGACCGGGTTCCCTTGAATAAGAGGTGGGTCAAAGGTCGTACACGAAGTTTTCTATCACTCAATTACTCACACGTGCACATCTTCGGGTCTTTTACTATTTTTATCAATCTCTTTCCTCTCTCTTTCTCTCTCTCTCTCTCTCTCTTTCTCTCTCTCTCTCTCTCTCATATTCTTTCCTGTACACGAGTTCCCTCTCTGTCCTCTCTCATTTCTTTTTATTATTTTATCCTTTCTTCTTCTCATCTTTCCACTCTTCTCTTTACGCTTCTAGTGCTTTTTAGTCAGTCAGGTTCCTTGCCATTGCTTCCCAAACTTCCCTTCACTATTTCTTGAGCTCTCTTCTCAAATTAACAAAAGACCCACTAAATGAGACCCAATTAAGATAAAGACGTCTTAATGTTTCGTTCTCTAAGAAATACTAATCAAAATTTGATTTTCTTGTGTTGAATAGTATTTTTTATGGACGTACAATTATCTTGCAAGAGCCTCTCAAACGTATGACTCCTTAGTAAGCGGTAGTATGCACCCGTTTATCTCGCGAGATAAAAGTGTAGCGCCCTGTTTGATCAAAATCCAGTACTTTCTTTTGGCGGTAAAACTGCAGCGACCTCTTCAGTGCGCAGTCCTGTGCGATGGTATACGGAGGCTGTGTACTGTCCCGGCTACTTGCCCCTACCCCAGCCATACCAACAAGATCCATAGAAATATAGAGCATTACATTTGGGATCGGCTTAGCTGCAGGAGTTGCCGGAAAGTTGTATCTTTGTTGACAACCAACTGTCTTGGGAGTTCCACTCTAGGTTTTCTGTCTGGATTTACTAGCCTTTTCCATGTTTGGATGTGACCGCAAGGCAGCAGAGGTTTAAAATCGGGATTTTTCTTCCCCTAGATGGACTGCCTTCCTGGCCTGTCGAGCTCCACCTATCAAAATGTTCTCCTCACACACGCGTTCAAAATGAAGACCGTGTAGCTCCCGCCCATATATGACAGCAGTACTCTATTTTCGACCTCATCTAACTCTTGTAGAGGATAGCAGGAGGAGTGAGGTACTTTCTCGAGCTCTACAGGGAACGTTATATTCATTAACGTGCAAATACCCTTGGGAAAAGTATGAACCCACCTCTCCCTCCTTCTCGCCATGGGTTAAGTAGTAGGAGTTTTATCAGTAAATCATTATTATCTCCAAAAAATTCTTACAATCTAAAAATTCTTTCTGACTTTAAATATCCTCCCAAAAGGTTGATAAACCGTAAAAAAACAAATCAATCATTTTTAACAGGGTATTTACGTTCATTCTACTCAATTTTTATTACATTTTATTTTCATTTGCAATTAATTTCAAGTTTTTGCATCAAGTGCACATATGAAATTATAAATAAATGTAACACGTGAAACAACTTAGATAGATTTCCCTTGAAAAGAAAAGAAAAATGTGGCTTCACCTCTGCAAAATTCATCGAAACGAGATATTTTTTTTTTTTTATTATTTAACGAAATGATTGTGGGTCTCTCGAGAAGTTTCTTCAAACAAAAGGGAGGCTGGGAGATACCGATTCAAAAAGTTTGGAAAATCCTTTTATAAAACATACCACAGTGAACACAATTCTCACGTAATGTGATTCCTAGACTTACGCAGCAAAGTCAGAATACTTTCTTTGCCTATGTAATGTGTCCATTGAGGATATGGGCGATCATGATTCTTCACAGCTTCCTATCTCTTGTTCTCAGTATTTTTTCTTTCGCCTCCTGTTTTGACATCCATTAACACAATTTCGACAGTTAGGTGGTTATCCATATCTATGCCTTGTGAGGGACAAGTTCTCCAAACCCTCCTTCCTCATTATGCATCCAAGAAATTTTAACTGTCTCTTTCTGATTCTGCGTAAAAGTGTTCTTCTTATAAAGATGTTCTGTATAACTCCCTCTGTACATGGAATTCTCAGTATCCTTCTGTATATCTCACTTTTCTGTTGTCTCTAGTTTCCTCTTCATCTGTTGCGAGGTTGTCCAGCATTCACTGCCATACAAGAGGTTTGATATTGCATAGCAGTTAAACACGTCAAGGATAAAGAAACAGGAGAATCTCATTAGAAACAATGAGATTTTCCTATTTCTCAATCCTTTGCTTAGCTTTTGAAGGGCATGTTTAGCTATCCCAAATGCGCCTTCGGATTTCGATGTCGCATTTTCCGTCCTCTATTAAAACAATTCCCAAATATTTAAACTTCTGTACTTGTCGACATCTTCAATTCATAGTTCTCATCTTGGTCCACCTGCTGACAACGATAATTTGTCTTCTTACAGTTGATAGTTAGTCCTTTCTTCTCGCTTTCCTTTGTTACCTGGTCTAGAGGGCCTGTAGTTTTCTTTCTGTGTCAGCCATCAACATAAAGTCATCTGCGTATCTTAGAGTGTTAAGATTATGCCCACCGATGATAATTTCTGGTAGGATCTCCAGTTCCATTACAATAACTCAAAATATCGGGACGCTTGACATGATGGTTACTGAGTCTTCTCTCGTCAGAGCATTGGTCCGTCTTGTGATCACCAAGTGCCCTTCATTTAGGCGTCTCCACGAAATAAAATTTCGATTAGCTACATTTGACAAAGAGTGGAAATAATGTCAAAAACTATGTTTGTAGGAAATCAACGTTTTAAGCCAACGTTTTTGTTTCTATTTGCGTGTTTATTTACATCAAATAAAACGAATTCATTATTTCTGAATATAATGTATTTACTCATTGAGAGTGTCTTTATTTTATAAATGTTTTCGACCTCAAATATGCATATTTCTACAAAGTTTGGTTGATTTAGATGCAGCTGGGGTTATGGATTTTAAGACATACCACACTATTCGGTTATTTAATACATATATACCCAAATCTGCGAGTAAAACATTGGTCGGCTCTATACTATCTTTATTCCATTCGTATACCATTTGTAAGGAAGAAGTTCCATTCAGTCAGCTTCTTCCCAAGAACTGTTACTTCGCAGCACAATCTCTTGAGAGGATGCTTCCTGGATCACTACGACCTTAACGACTTCAAATATAGGATCAGCTGTTATCCATCTGCAGGAATCTTCCTAATATACACTTCTTACTCTCTATTTGTATGCCCTTACAACAACTTCCTTTAGTGATCCTCTACCTTGAGTGGTTCTTGCGTCTTATATTTGGTGAACAGTAGTATATAAAATGTAAATAATTGATATTTCATCATCATCATCATCATCATCATCTTCGACCTCGATTAGTCGGAATCCTATTGACAATCCCTTTCCACACTGTTTGGTCTTGCATTGCTGTCCCCAGATCCCTAATGCCCAACCCTGAGTCCCGAGCTAAGGTGTATGGGAAAATCAATTTTCGTGAGAAGACACTTCCAGAAGGATGCCATAGGAGTAAGGAAGAGATGATTTCCCTGTCCGCTCGGTGGCAGTGACCGGAAAAACTGTAATTGTTTTTGTTTGAGCTTAAAAGAGTTTGGTCTCCATTCTCCGTAAATTGTGCATGGGATCTCCAAATGATGTTCTGGATTTTTCTAAGTAGATTTTTCTAAGTAGTTCCATCCAGTCGTCTTTCAAGACGAGCCGATAATGTCCAAGTTTCTAATCCATATATTAGGACTGGTTCAATCAATGTTCGAAAGGTTTGGACTTTTAAGGAGGATGAAAGGTTCAAGCGCCAAATCTTGTGAAGTTTCTTACACGCATCACATGTGAGAGCTTTGCGAATGTTGAAATCTTTTGGGGAATATATTATGTGAGATCCAAGATATTTGAAGTCCTTAACTCTTTTAATGGATGTATTATTGAGTGATTTCAACTCGGATGGTTCAAGGGAGGTTGTGATATTTATTCTGTCTTACTAAAGTTTCAATAGAGATTTACCTGGTTCGCTGCTTGCTCGAGTGATTTCAGCAAGGATTCTGCATCCTTGATACATTGAGAAATTAATGCAAGACCATCGGCAAAGTCAAGGTCAGTCAGGTATTGTGGAAGGTAGCGACTACTCTGGCGAGGTTTCAAAAGGAGTCCTTTTCCTCCATGTTGTCGAGAGAAATACGCAGAACATAAATTGATATTTATTAAGTATACAACACTCTTCTAAATGTAAGGAGAGCAAGTGACGTCTCTCTTTCAACTGAAAAGGGTTTGTCTACCTTGAAAATCAGCATTCAAAATCATAGCGCTTATCTGACAGCAATTGCTGGAAATAAACTCCCAACCATATCATCTACAAGGCAATTATTTTCCCATGTAGGTAATTATGAAAATGAACTTATTCATCCGATACATCATCATTTATGTGCCGTCTCCCTTCAAGGCCTGTGTGGTCATGACTCTCCACAACTTCCTTATCTCTGCACTGCCATCCATCCATTCACACACGCACTCATTAGGCAACTTTCCCTCTATCCCTTCTACATTCCTACGAGTCATCCTTCCTCAATAATTTCACTTGTCACTTTCCGATTTTAAGTACAGACCTGACTACGCCCCACCATCAACTGACTTCGAATGCAACGAACAAAATCTGCAGGCAAAGCAAAAAAAAACATTTGGAGGAAAAAACTTCCAAATCTTCAGCGATGTATTTCAAAATTTGCGACTTTAGCGGAATGAGTCGTATCAGTTCTCAAAGTGGCGGCGGTGGCGGCTTTTCAACTGTAAACAAAGACCGGTGTACAGTATATAAAGTACGATATGCGTGAGAAAGTAGCTGTGAGAAATCTATCATTTTTTGTTATTTTGATTAATATATCTATATTAAGTATATACTTATATTTATGCCATGTTTATAGTTTTTACATTATGATCATAACTACTGGCAGTTACTATAGAGGTTTTATAACTCAAAAAATAATCCCTTCCCATCTACGGACAATCAGACCCCCCCCCCCCCCGTTAGAACGTTGATGAGTGGTTTGTCTGTATATGGGAATGGAAATACATTAAGACCTGGGGGGGTGGGCAAAAGACCAAAAGTTATACGACCAATAACTTGTGAAACTGAAATCTTACAACAACCACCTGAGTTGTTAAATGTATGCGCCAAATTACAATTTTGCATAGTTCCCGAGTTAGAAAAATTATTAAGGATTCGAATATAATTTTACTTCAGGGATATTTCATATTAGTTACTTACAAATTCTATTCGCTGAACCCTAATGTATGATATTCAGAAATACCAGACACAGGGATTGAACCTCACAACTGTCAGGAAATCATATATAAATTAACAAACGTTGTCATCCACTCGGTTATTTGTCTTAACTGGCCGCCTGCTATTTCCTTTCCCCAGATCAGACTATATTATACATATCTACAGTGTGTTGATTTCTGTCAGCTTCTGTGCCCACAAATATCTAAATCTACAAAGGACGTGTCCCCGATATTTATTACACTTCCATTATATATTTTAGAAAGTTTTAAACAATATAATTTGCATCAATGTAGGTATATACGTCTGCCTAGATATCTACATCAGTGTTTGTCTCCACAAACGCCTATCTAAATGTGTGTGTGTGTGTGTGCGTGTGTCTGAGTCAGTCAGTATTAGACTTTTTCGTTTCCAGACAACTTCAACAAAAGAACAATTCAATGTGAGAATTTTTCTTTTCTTTTCTAACTTAAGCTATTCTTTTAGTTTCTTTCTTTTTCTGTCTTTCTTTCTTTTTTGTTTTCTCTCTTTCTTTCTTTCTTACTTTCGCTTTCTTTCTTTCTTTCTTTCTTTCGTTTTCTTTCTTTCTCTCTTTCTTTCTTTCTTGCTTTCGCTTTCTTTCTTTCTCTCTCTCTCTCTCTCTTTCTTTCTTTCTTTCTTTCTTTCTTTCTCTACCTCCACGAGGATTGAATGTATGAATAAAAAGTAAAAAAAATTAAAGACAATTCATTTAGTTTTCTCATTTCTTAGTCACCGTTTGAGGAGAGTGGGGGGGTACATCGTCTGACCTTTTCATTTGAAGTCACTTTATGAATGTTTTTTTCTTTAACGTTTATTAAAACTTAAAAGTGCGATGGGAAATGCTTGTCTGAACGGATGTAGTCTAGTGGCTGTAAGAAGCCTTTTTTTGGTTGCTTCAATCAAAGCGGATGACTTTTGTTTTGTTCTTTAAAAAAAATATATAAATAAAGGAAAAGACAGACGTGAAGATTCGAATGTAAAAAAAAAAAACCACTGAAGAGAGAAAAAAAAATTATTTACAGTCAACTATACCCAAAACTTCGAATTATCCCACCATCTTTCTTTCTGCCTTTCTGTTTCTCTCTCTTGCTCGTCTTTCTTTCTTTCTTTCGTTAATCTCATTGACTCCCAACGGGTTAAAAAGGAAGAGAAAAGATATACAGTAAAAACAGGACATGTTAGCCATTTCGAAACCCACTATCTTCACTATATCCCTACACGTAAGCCGCTAGTGGCCCGCTGGCGAGCCGCCAATGACAACGTCAACGGTCCTTTGTTGGCAGCCACCGGCAGGCCACCGGTAGGCCACCGGCGGTCATTGCTGAGATCACGCCAGCGGTCCGACAGCGGGCCGCCAGCGGTAAAAAAAAAAAAAAAAACGCTAGTGGCAGATTGTTAGCTTGCGTGTAGGGTAGGAACTGATTTATGGGGAACCTTGCATTTTTCGAACTTACCGCCAATGTTGTCAATGTTGCTCATGACGCGTCCTTGATATTTGGGGAAAATTTGACTCACAGTCATATGCTTTTGATTTGGTTTGTTTGCATATGAACAAACCTAAATGATAAAAAAGAAAAAGCCAACAATCAATAAAATTAACTATAAACACGCCCACAACGTATTAACCGCGTTTGAAAAAAATAAAACATTCCGATAACTCTAAATAGATATATAACACAACATATACATTCAGTTAAAAGTAAAAATAAGATCATCATTCATAACAGCTAAAAGTATTGCCGAAATAGCAAGTAAATTTGGCCAGTTTATACACACATTAACGAAATTCCCGCGCACAAGCTTCGGAGCCTGTCACGTGTGACACAGCCTTATATGAACAAAACACGAATAAGCCTCTCTGGTCTTCTCTTCATTCATCTTTTTCCTTGCTGCCAAGATGTAATCTTCAAGAGCTCCCGTCTTAACCGTGCGGTCAGACGTTAAAGATCATTGCCAACAACTCTTACCGACTTTCTCGCAAGTCGTCAGTAGAATTCAGCTATTACGCCTGTCTACACAAATGCACGATTTTACTCACAACGCATACACAGACACAGATTTTTGTATCACATTACACATATTCTTCCTCTCTGTGACTATGCCAAGTTCGTGAACCAGAACTCTCTTACTTACTCAAAACAACACACTTCTTAATTAACTGTATTCTATTCTAACACCAGATTCTATTCAACATAGAATCCTGAACATTCTTATTCAAGAGAAATTTTTTTGAACATTCAATATTAATCAGAATGCAGTTGAAGGGAGCAACTTTTTCTCCTTTAATTACGACACACCATTGCATGATTGTTTTGTATGTTATTGCTTCAATATATATTTTATTGTTGATGCACAATTGGAGTCTCTTTGGGGTTTTTTTCTTGAATCATTAAATGTATAATAGATAAATGCTCTTAGAACACGCAATTACATTTGATAACCGCAACACATAAACCCAAGCAGCATTTACATATAAATGTATGTGAATATATCTATGTGCATATATATATATATATATATATATATATATATATATATATATATATATATATATATATATATATATATATATATATATATAGACGCGTGGCCGAGTGGTTCGCTTTCTAACCATGAGATTGGTTCGAATCCCAACACGGTTGATTTATTAGGAAGGAGACTTCCTGATGTTATCGGTCTGGAAGGAGACGATCCATTATTTTGTTTATTTTCGACTACTGGCTCATTATCGTCGATTTCTTTATTTATTATTATCTATATTCAAATATTCTTTTGCTATCATTTGGTATAACTTTTATTCCTTTGCATTTTCTTACTAATTTACATTGTTTTATGATTGTAAAGTAACGTAATTTCAATTTTGTTGAAAAAGCGTTCCCAGTTATAACGTTGTTTTGTTTCGTTTTTACTACTATTCAATTTGTTTTATTATTTATATTTCAAATATTTTTAAACAACAATAATAATAACAATAATAATAATAAAATTTTCTCTTAAGTTTTATAATAATTTCATACTATAGTATATATATAGCAATATATTGGAACATTGATGACGATCTGTTTACTCAGACATCGAATGTAAAATATATATATGTTTTATGCGTGTAGCAGGCAGTGGGTAAAAGTAGTACTTTGTTGCTCGGCTGCTGCAAATTATTATTAAAGTAGACGGGTAACACTGGTCTTCATCCATCCCCTAAATCTCCATGCGACATACCCTGTAAACCACTTCAGCAGGAGGCTAAATCACAAGGATAGTGTTTGCAACGCACTACTAGCCACCCACCACCCACGCCCGCCCACTACCTTGTGGGCTAAGGTTCTTGAACCAAAGGCTAAGTTTGAGGTAACCCAGAAATCTCCAGAGGAGCTTGGCCCTGTTAATTGTGGCACGCATGACCCACAGGTGTACGGATTGCGCTCTGGTGCCCAATAACCTAAGTCCCAGTTATGGGTAACTGACATAATGGAGTAGAAGGGTCTCCAGTAAACCGTGATGAAGGCAACCCATTTAGGAGAAGGAAATTTCTGATACAAATACCACCCAGCGGATGACAATTTCCTGCATTCTGCAGTTTGACCTGTTGCCGGCTACTTTGCCTCTGCTTGTTGCTGGATCTCAACTTTTAAAACCGAGAGAGGGACTTAGCTGTCCTATATTAACCATCTATTTACAGATATTCTTTCAAACTATGACATCTGTCTGTTCCCAAAAGTCCTGCGTCGATGGAAAAGTGGCGACGTGTGTAGGCTTGAAAGGTTTGGAATCACGTAGTCTTTGATCTGCACGTAGGCGACATAAGGCTTATCCTAACATCGCTTCTCACAACAATACATTGGCAGGTGTGTATTCGGAAAGCGTGCAACTAAGTCGGCATCGTCGGCATATAGAAACTCCCTAACAAATCCTTCACTAACAAGAGTTCTGGCTTGGAATCTTCTCAAGTTAAAAACTTTTCAAGTTGTTCGTAATCTGATATAGACACCTGTATCACAGTCATGGAAGGCATACCTGAGTACATCCGTCAGGTAAAGGTGTGTGACCGAACCCTGCTGTCAAAGGCAGGCCTGGTTAATCATATGAAATCGCATAAAAGCAATCCAACTACACTTGTTGTCCCTTCCATGTCGTGCATTGATTCCCGAGATGGAAACTCTTCATGCTCCCACTGCTCTAGATTCTACCAAGCAGATGGTGGTCTCAAGCGTGACATGAAAGTTCACAGTGAAGCCAACACCCTGTCTGTTATCTCAACCAACACCAATGCTCATGAGTGTCAAATCTGCTACAAGATATGCAAGTCGCTGGCAGGAATGAAAAGGCCCCAACGGATTCATGGATGATCAATCAATGGAGGAGTGGCAATCATTGACAAGACGTCTCAATCAACACACACACACACACATATATATATATATATATATATATATATATATATATATATATATATATATATATAAAAGTGAACATAGAAGTCAACACTTAGAGGCGACAGTCTGTTTCATGCTATATGCAATCGTCAGGCCACATATGCTGTTATTTTTCTCGGCTATTTATATATATACGGGTTAGTGGTGCATTGTGTGTATTCTATTATGGCGGTTATTTTACCGGAAGTCGTTTGTTTATTTATTTGGGTCAAATTATATTGCTTGTTTTTCTTATTTTATTTATTTATTTATTTATTTATTTATTTATTAACGTAGTAAAAATTTGTTTATATCACTTATTTAACAGTTTTGTTTTGGTTTGAGAGTTTAATTAAAGCTATTTGTTCAATTTTGGGGTTGATTGTTGTGGTTCATTCTAGCTATTATTTTGGCGGGAACAGGTTTTAATTGATTATCTTTATTTCGGATTGGTTTGTTTATTTATTTACTTGGATGAATTTAGGTCAATTTATTTTACTTGTATATTTTCTCTTTTCGGTTTTCGGTTTTTAAGCAACATAGTATTTATTTATTTTTTATTTATTTTTTTTTTATTATTATATTTATTTGTTTTTATTTTATTTTTTCCGTTTTTCATTTTTTAGGTTACGTAGTAAAAATTTATTTTCATGCCTGCATTTTGAGATGAGCTCGGATCTTTTAATTAATAAACGAACGACTTCCGGTAAAATAACCGCCATAATAGAATACCCACAATGCACCACTAACCCGTATATATATAAATAGCCGAGAAAAATAACAGCATATGTGGCCTGACGATTGCATATAGCATGAAACAGACTGTCGCCTCTAAGTGTTGACTTCTATGTTCACTTTTATATTTACACACGCTCTATCTCTAATATTGAGCACTTTATTCCATAAATATAGCATACCTTAATACTATATTTTTTATATATATATATATATATATATATATATATATATATATATATATATATATATATATATATATATATGTATGTGTATATATATATATATATATGTATATATATGTATATATATATGTATATGTATATATACGTATATATATATATATATATATATATATCAGATTTTTTGACAGAAATTCATTATTAAATCAAAGAAGTGAAGTAACAGTAAATGGTAAGTTTACCTTTTACCTTACAATTTAGTTATACTTTGGAATTGGATAATGCTTTTTCTTATATTTTAGTCTTACTGTGTTGCACTATATATGGCTTATCTTTCTATTTGTAAGATTAATCTGGATTTAATATAATTTTATATTAATCTCCTGGTAGTATTAGTAACATCTTGTACGGATACATTGGCATTTGGTTGTTATTTTTGACATTTTCATTTATTGGCTTTTGTTATTAACATCTTATATGAAGAATCTTTATTTAACAGTTGCATATTAATTTACCAATTGATTCTCTACGTTTAAATTATTTACTAGTTTCTTAAAGAAGCTATTTATTTATGAACTATAAAAATGTTTTAATGCTGGAAACTCACAATGCATATAACTTGTTTAGCATTTTGTTAAATTACCTCCCTACCCCCTTTTATTTCTTAGGAAACTGCATTGGCTAGTTTGTATATTTTATGTAACCATATGCATCTGCTTTAAGTTTATGTCTGGGTGCCATTAGCTGCCAATCTACAGGTCATGACCCATTTATAAGAAATAATTTTTATTTTTGCTTCTTCGCTTTAAAGTAGGTCATATTTGATTGGTTGATCAGAGTAAAGTCCACAAACCTTATAACACGCCCATTTTTTTCGAAAAAGAGGTTGTATTTTTTTATAAATCATTCACTTGCCAGTAATTTACAATCGCCTGATGAGATGCATTGATAAGCATTGAAACACGACTGCAATTGTATAGCGACTTTTACGGTGTAATATCCTAAAATAAATAAATTCATATGTTTCTTTGTTTCCATTAAATATTTTTAAGCTACTAGAATTTGTTAAAATTCTTGTATCTATATATATATGGGAATTTGTTTGAATACCTTGGGGAGGGGGACCTTAGAATTTCTGTTAATGTATATTGGATTGTTATTTGTTTTTCTGTATAGTTTGTATATTCCGTAGTTTAGGTTGAAGGTTATATCTAAGAAATTTACTTATTTTTGTTTAGATTTTATATCGATTATAAATCCTAGGGTTTTGAAGGGTTTTTTTTATTATTTATTTTCTTTTTTGTCTGTAGTTCTACCGTTGCAATTTGTTAGAATTAAAAGACCATCGACCCTGTTTATCTTTTTTCTCAGTTATATTTGCTAATTTAATCAAGGACACATGGCACAGTGGATAAAGGCGTTGGTTAGATCAAGTGACAGGACCCAAAGAGTGTGAGTTCAATACCCGGTTAAGGCAGTGGAGAACTTTCAGAGGGAAATTAACAGGAGATAACTGATAACTGACATCCATCAAACATGGCACGTGGAACTAGAACAGTCTACCCTGGTGAGCGAAATAAAGGGTTCAGTTCGAGATTCCAACCACCTGAAGAAGGCCGGAGCGTACAACGGCTGAAACGTTGTAATAAATATGACGACAAAGATGAGGACAATAGTCCAAATAATGTAAATAATGTGCTAATTTATTGATTAAGTGTATGCTTACGAACTCGCATACCACACACCTTTATAGTTACATCAAAGGTATGTTATCAAAGTTGTGTCACTTTTTTTGTCTATATTTTTATTGTGCTATTATATATATATATATATATATATATATATGTATGTATGTATGTATGTATGTGTGTGTATGTGTGTATTTCATTTGATATTATTAAAATGTGAATATCTGAGTAACTACATGTCCCAGGCAAAGGAAATTAAATAGGCTTTATGTTGAACAATAAAAGATTTATTTATCAATATTTGAACAATATATTTAAAGGGATGTAGATTTTATAATCGATTTCAAAAAGCTTCACAAATGTTCAATATGCGAACCACCTGTGACATGACACATGTCAATTCGTTAGTCCAGCTCCTGCCAAACACGCTATAGTGACATTTTCCAGCGCCTCAGTGATTCTCTGCTGACATTCCTCTAGTCTTGTAGGAAGAGGTGGGGATATAGACCTGTCCTTTCACATAGCTCCATAGTAAAAAAAATCACAAGGTGTAAAGTCAGATGAAGGTGGTGACTATTTCAACAGCACATTGCCATTATCACTGGCGCGCCCGAGCCATCTTCCTGGCAGATTCTCACTGGCATAAGTCCGTATAGTCAACATAGATTTTACATATTTTGTTAAAATTTAAGATCATTTGAGCGAGAATTAGCTATGTTATTAGACGACAATATGATGCTAATTTGGGTGGTGGACACCCTGTACATGGTGGGGTCAACACAGTTCAACTTCTCTTAGAAGATGGGTTCCTGGGGGTACATTAAATTCCATTCAAACCATCTTGGCCTTAATCCAATATTAAATGATGACAGAACACTACATTTGGCATCTTGAAATTTTGAGCATTGCAACTGAAGAAAAAAGTCATTCGTCATTCTGGGAAGAAGCAAAAGTCATATTGCTGCTTAACAATGTTCATCCACTCGTTGATTTCTCGACCAAAAGCAGATAATGAAGTTGAGATGGAAATTTCTTCCAAGTCGTGGCCACAAAAGATTATTATTTGTTTCTATCAATACAGCTTTCTTTATCTGATCAAAGATTTAAAGAAGTCTTCGATGTTCGAAATTTCAATATTCTTTTTTCTTTCTATGTGCCGTATCGTTTCAGGACGTAGGCAATCATGGCTCTCAACCTCCCTCTATATATAAACTTAAAGGCAATAGGAAAACTGTATTATTAGCCGACGCGTTTCGTCCAATGTGAACTTTTTCAAGGCAAAAACGAAATGAATTTATTAAAAACAAAGTAACTATTAACAACAAAACAAAATGTTCTTAGCAACTAGAAGAATTTAGAAAACGCTATTGCATTCATATTGTCAACTGAAAATTACGTCAATTACTATCACGTGTAGAAATATTGTTTTTAATGTTGTGTTGACGGATTCAACCATTTTCTTTTGATTTCTTCATACAGTTGTGTACGTTGGCTTAGGAGAGTAGTGATTCTGTGAAGAAAGGTGATATTGGGAAAAGGCCTGGGCGTAGATTAATCTCTATCCTTTGCAGCTCCCAACAAGTTCCTTCCTTCTGCCACCCACCCCCAGGCCACGTTCTGTCATCCACTTACATAAGGCCGCTGGGTATGTCATGTGTTGTTTTCCCTTGTCTCTCTTTCCCTCTATTCGACTCGTGAGTATCAGATTCTCCAGGCCCTCCTGCCTCATCATGTGTCCCAGGAACTTCAGATACCTCTTCTTGATGTTAAGTATAAGCCTCCTCCTTGCTTGCATGCTCTCTAAGACCTCATCGTTGCTCACCCGCTCGGTCCATGTTATCCTTAGAACCACATCTCCGTCGACTCGAGTCTCTTCTTCATCTTTGAGGAAATTACTGCGTCGAATACATCATCGTTCGATAAAATTGTAATTCGAAAACTTACGGAACGTCGACTTAAGTACACAAAACTTCGAGAAAATATTTGATGATTAATAAATATATGCATTAGTTATTATTAATTAACTAAAAGAGAGCACTGAAACGTTTTGCACATCCATATATATATATATATATATATATATATATATATATATATATATATATATATGCAATCAAAGTTAAAATTCACTTATAAACATGTTAGTATAAAACTTTTATCTTTTTTTCTCTATCATAAAGCATCTATGTTATCTGGACGTTTTTTCTTCTTTTTTTTATTTGGTAGTGGGGGGTCCAAAAGGACACATTTTTTTCACAAAATGGCTATGAATAAGTGTCAAGATTAGAAATTCGGTCATTGCAGGGGGAAAGAAAGCAGCAACAACGCAAAAGCTGGGAAGAAGAAATCAAAAACAGAATCCTTATTGGATTATAGAGAAAAATCGTCTGTGACATGATTCGTCACCAAACCAGTGTCTCTGATTGGCCGGCCTATATGATCTATCTTTCATTGGTCGCCTGACTCGAAAGGCTTTTTAAATAGTTACGCCTCATGACCCACCCAAAATCTTCTCACACAAAGACTCCTTCTTCTAGCCTCTTCATGTGTTGTCATATAAGTATAAACAAATGTCACAATCTGATTGGCTAAAAATTATTTTAATTCCGCTATTCAGATGAAAATTAATATGACAATGTAAATGTATAAAAATCTGCTAATAACTATTTATTGGCTGATCTTTGGGTAGTAAATATTTATTTTCATTTTTCCACGTACAGTATTCCCCGGCTTATAACGCTCATCAGTGTATAACACGCAGTTACAATTAGGCAAAAAACATTAAAAAAAACTCTTAATCTTCAACCGAGGACTCATCTTTACTTAGATATCAGTTGTTTTTTTTTTTTTGGTTTTGTTTCTTGATTAATTTTAATATTATTTTGATTTCTAATCATAGATATTTATAATTATATATATTTCATTCTGCGGTCATCATGGGACTATTGTGTCAAGTAGTTGTATATAGGTGTTGCTTTACTACTGTTACCCCAGATACTGTGTCTAAGACGCAGAGTGGGTTGGGATTTCTTTTCTTTTTTTCTTTCTTTTTGATATATTCATCGCCCTCCTCAGTCGTATATTGAATCTGGTTGTATTTAGAAGTCGTTACTGGAATTGTAATCGACACCGAACCACGTAATTTCATATTTGCTTGCTAAAAAAATGAGAACAAAGCGGGTGAACTCCAAGCAACTAATTTCAGCAGAGGTAAGTCACCATGAATCAGAGCAAGCAATGGCGTCGTTAATGAGACTTTCTATAAAAGAAAAGAATCACCCGCAATAGATAAAGAAACCGATTCTTGTATACGCAGCCGAATTCAAGGTCATTCTACTCTTTTCGCATATAGCACGATCGCATTTTCTTGCATCGTGTGGGTTAGGGTGAAGGCTGAAGAATAGATCGGTGAAAAAGTCATGCTAAAAACAACAAAAATGTCAAAAGCTGTACAGATATAAATTAATATTATTAGCTAATAATTAATAAAAGATATTAATACTAAAAAATATTAAATTATTATTTAATATTGCTATAAATTGTTATTGAATGTGCGGGTGGTGAGCACCTCGGGGTGAGAAATCAAAGAGCCATGTTCGAATTCCGCTTGAGCTCGCTGCATTTATTTTCGTACAAATACCGTTTGAAAATCTTCTTCTCCCTCCAGCTATGGGTCAAATGTCATGGTAGACTGAGTTCTCTAACCGTGGTTGGCAACCAGTCTTGGAAAATGACAAGTCTGAATTTAAAACCGTATTTAGTCCCAGTGAAGCACATACTATGCAGTCATCGAGACAATCGTGCAGTTCAAAATGATTCTATGACAGCAGTTGATGTGATAGATAGATTTGAACAGACTGAGATAGATAGATAGATAGATAGATAGATAGATAGATAGATAGATAGATAGATAGATAGATAGATAATGAACAGACTGAAATAGATAGTCTATTCTATATATATCTATCAATCTCAGTCTGTTCATAATCTATCTCAGTCTGTTCATTATCTGAGATAGATAGATAGATAGATAGATAGATAGATAGATAGATAGATAGATAGATAGATAGATAATGAACAGACTGTGATAGATAAATAATGAACAGACGGAGACTTACCTATCTTTCTATCTATCTCAATCTGTTCATTATCTGTCAGATAGATAATAAACATTTGGTTTAATTATATTCTCTTACACGCAAATACTTCTGAGAATTGTATGAAGCCACCTCTTCTCCCCCCAACTATGGGTTCATTAGTAAGACTTATATCAGTAAATCATTATTATCTCCCCCACACACACAAAAATCCTTACAATCTAAAAAAATTTTCTGGCTTTAAATAGCATGTAAAGGGTTGATAAGTTGTAAAAAGCAAATCAATCAATCTGTTCTGACATCCATTTATACAGGCTTTCTAGCTAGCTTTCCTCTGCCCTTTTTGCCTCTTGTATGCCTTATGAGTGTCAAATTCTCCAAACTTTCTTACCTCATTATAGATCGCAGAAATTTCAGCTATCTCTTTCTGATTCTAAATGTTCATTTTGTTCCCATTCTCCTTAAAATTTCCTCGTTGCTCACATATTCTGTCAATGACTTCCTTCTGTAGAACCGCATTTGTGTTGCCCACAGTCTTTTCTTCGTCTACGAGGAGATTGCCCAGCATTCACTGCCATCAATATTATAAATGCCTCTTCGTGTGATTTCCATGTTTTTTTGCAATCGTTTCCATTTGTGTCATCAAAGATCAAAATATCGATCCTGGTCTTCTGTCTATGACCAGTGTAGTATTTTGTTCCTTGTAGAAGATCAATGTCGGTCCTCAAACTAGGATCAGTGCAAGGGTTGATAAGTCGTAGAAAGCAAATCAATCACTCTATAGGATTTGTGTGCTCTGCCAAAGATCAAAATGCCGCTCCCAAGCCCAAGATCAGTATAGTATCTGTGCTGTCTATATGAAGTGTTTCTCGCGCAAAATATGAATATACATTGCCTTTCATATAGGCAGATTATATATGCAACATACTTTGTTACAAAAAATAATAGCAATTAGGAATGGCCGCTTTTTGTATATACTCAATTCCCTATCTTCTAACTCAGCAGAATTTCTCTTGTTTCTTGCGCAGCTTCGACCCACTGTTGATGGAGGTGTTATCACGTGATCTAATTGTTCCACCTAGAAAGCATTTATCAACTGTCTTACTGACAGGAAGAGTGAATCTTGGTCTCAGTCCAGTTCTGGGCGGGCTCCAGTTCGGCATCGTGCCAGCTATAGACATGTGTAATCTTTCTGAGGTAATGGTTTCTCTCGTCTCTGAAGAGAATAGCAGTGTCTGATTTTTAGAACTCTTCAGCAACGTCCTTATCGCCCTCCTTTCATCCTGAACACACCAACTCGTGAATATAATGACCCCAGCGCAAGGTCGCGGCGGGGGTATATAATTATAATGTACATCTTTATATATATATATATATATATATATATATATATATATATATATATATATAAATATAAAAGTGAACATAGAAGTCAACACTTAGAGGCGACAGTCTGTTTCATGCTATATGCAATCGTCAGGCCACATATGCTGTTATTTTTCTCGGCTATTTATATATATACGGGTTAGTGGTGCATTGTGGGTATTCTATTATAGCGGTTATTTTACCGGAAGTCGTTCGTTTATTAATTAAAAGATCCGAGCTCATGTCAAAATGCAGGCATGAAAATAAATTTTTACTCCGTAACCTAAGAAAGCAATTTTTAAATCTTATGAAATAGAACCATAGACTTTATATATATATATATATATATATATATATATATATATATATATATATATATATATATATATTTAATATGAACTTACTTTTATTTCAATGTTTCTATTCAAGTATTGGCGCAGCTTATTTAGTGTGAAACCTGTGTCTGGTGTGTTTTCATGATTTTTTTAATGTTTGGTTGAATATACGATAAGCAGACCCTCATTTCTTTTTCAGTTGACACTCGTTTTTTCTTATTTTTGATGTTATTTGGAGCTGGGGAGCCTAATTCATATAAATAAGTAGTAGAAAATTGCAATAAAACTGATAAAGCCTTTTTAGCTAATGCGGGATAAAAGTTTAAGAGTTATTCATTTATTCAAATACTAACGCTGTACCATTACTAATTCCACATAAAACACACACACACACACACACACACACACACAGATATGTCGTGATAATATATCGTGGCACACTTAAGAGGATCGTTGGTTTTTGATGACTCCTGCAAAAAATTAGAAAAAATGAACAAGAATTAATATCTTCTAAAAACAAATTATACAACCCGAATAGTTCTAGTACCGGGTTTCTCAAGCAAGCTTCTTCAGCAACACCTAAAGAGAAAATAAAAGATCACGGTACACTTAGCAAAAATTTCTAAAACGGTAGACATTTTAGCGTTATAGAATAAAACCATAGATTTTTTAAAATGCACACACAAATATGAACTTACTTTATTTCAATGTCTTTATTCAACTAATTATGCAGCGTATTTAGTGTGAAACCTGAGTGCCTGGTGTTTTTTTTTACGATTTCTTCAATGTTTGGTCGAATGTGTAATAAGCAGATCGTCATTTCTTCTTCAAATGAATCTTGTCTTTCTCGCTTCTTATTTTTGATGTTATTTAAGGTTGAGAAGCCGAATTCACATAAATAAAAAGTAGAAAATATATATATATGTGTGTGTGTGTGTAAATGAAGTAGCAAAAAGTGAGTGTTAGTGGCAATACAACAGTGCTCAATGTATAATAACAGAGCAAGAATTTATACTACTAATAAATATGCATTTTCCTCACTATTAACACAACTCTTCATGCTACATGTACGATACAATCGTCAGGTGCAGATTGAAAACTGACTATTGTTAAACTTCAATACTGATATTTATAATCTGCTCTTAAGATAGTGAAGCAGTCCATTTAATTGTCAAAAAAAGAAAATAAATACAATTTTATATATATAGTTCTAAAGATGTATTATATATATATATATATATAAGAAGAAATATAGTCTTAAGATGTGCTATATTTATGGGATAAGTGCTCAATATCAGAGATAGAGCGTGTGTAAATATAAAAGGGAACATAGAAGTCAACACTTAGAGGCAACAGTCTGTTTCATGTTAGATGCAATCCCAAGTAGTTCGTTTCATGCTAGACGCATCTAGCATGAAACAGACTGTTGTTTTTAAGTGTTTTTTTATGTTTTCTTTTATATATATATATATATATATATATATATATATATATATATATATATATATATATATATAATAGGCAATATATTTTCAATCAGACAGGTTTGGTTAAATAATTTAGACATATTTCTTTTAGTTTAAGCTATTAGAAATATTAACATAAATAAAAATGAATACGATACATCACCAAATATCCCTAAACATGACAAATTACTATATCATAATCAAATGCATGACGAAAAAATTGTAAAAACTCATAAACACTAATATATCCCCCACTGATTCAAATAAAAAAATAATATTAATTATATACTATACTAAATTTAATACAACCAACCTAGTTGTCCAAAACAACTCTTCTCTGCCAACTAGTATCTTGCAAAAGGCCAACATTATATATCAATTTAAATGTCCTTTAGGAGATTGTATCTCTGATAAAAATGCCAATACGTACGTTGGCTTTACTACGACAATCCTAACAAAAAAGCTTACATTTCATTTGGCTAAACATAGCTCGATACATTAGCACTTAAAGGAGTAATCATGACCACACTTACAGACGGATATTAGTTGAAAATACATCTATATTACACAAAAACAATAAAAGCAAAAACTAAAAATCCCGGAAGCCCTTTATATAAGAGAGTTAAAGCCCAAAATAAATAAAGTCTACTATGAGTATAGCAAAAAAGTCCTTATATGGTTATAAGAAAAAAATTATATACGTATGAGCAAAAACAAAAAAGTTAATTCCCTTATACTGGATAAATAACACCAACATAACTAAACACAACCAGGAATGAAACAATAAAAAAACTGGTACCAACACACCCACCACCATGAAAATCAACACAGACCGATAAAACAATCAATACCGTTATTTACACTCCTAACTTTCACTTCATAACCATCTCCTCTACCATCATTACTGTTTTTTAACATCGCCATTATTTTTATTAACATCATTATTGTTATATTATCTGTATTATTATCATCATCATCATGGTTACCACAACTATTATCATAGCTACGATTGTCATTATACGCCCACTTTTATTAATTCCGTCATTAAGGCTAAATTTATCGTTAATACATCAATATCTATTATTAACATTAAATAATTAATATCACAGGTATTATCACTACCAGCATAATCACAATCGTCAACAACACACATAGCAGATAGCGTTTAAAATAAAAACATTATCACCACCATGACTACAAACAGAACCCAGCTTAACCAAAGTGGTGGTGAAAAGGCCCAGACCAATAATAGTGTATCTGCGGGTCCACACATGTGTGTATGTGTGTGCGAGAGGTAGTGTAAGTTTCTCTGACAGCCCATGCGGTAGATCTGAAACGCGTGAAGAACACCCCGACTCGCTCCTTATTGAAACGAATATAGCTACACATAAAGAGCTAAGGTCCCGACACCGAAAAAGAATTACAACTGCGTATGTATGTATGCTCGAACGCGCGGATATGTATCTGCGCCTAGCCACCAATTGCTTATATGGATGTGTTGATGTGAACTAAAATGCGTACACCTGTATGTATGTGTCTATGCGTATGATGGTGCCGCCCCAAACAAACACATAAGTAGATTCCCTTTCCCGCTACCAAACATAATCAAACAAACATAAACAAATCCAATTTTAAAAAATAAACAAGTTTGTCTGATGATCGCACACACACACACACACACACACACACACACACATATATATATATATATATATATATATATATATATATATATATATATATATATATAAAACTACACCTACATACTTTAAAATATAAATATATAGGTAAGTATACAAAAAATGCATATATGTGTGTTTATAAAATAGGATATAGAATCCCGGCAAAGTTTTGAAGAAATGTGAGAAATCGAAAACTGCTTCATTGAAACTAGATTTGATTACGCGTTTCGCCTTTCTATACTTCATCAGATCCAAAAACGAAAGAAAGAAATATTAGCATGTGTATGCTTAAATCTATAAAAATAAAGCACAGTGCACGTGTGTCCGTCCGTCCAATTTCGATCTCGGGGAATCATAAACAACCTGAAGTAACAGGTGGTAACTACTCTAGTTACACGCGATTAAAAATTAAATAAATAACTAATTTAAATTTAAAGTTAAATTTAAATATCGAACAGAGTAAAAGGTAAAAAATAAACAATTCTTTATTAAAGATTTAAATTTAATGTCGCTTCTCGTCGCAATTGCAATTGATATAATCTAATTAAACCGTAATTAAAACATAAGCCGTGCACAGTATGATTTTTTTCTAACATGCGTAGTGTGACGTATTCAGAATATTACATAGTTCGGGTTTCCTAATGTCTTTTAAGAGTCACTTTATTTGAAAGGATCATAATGAATGGTGATTTTAAAAGAAAATAAAAATCGCGCGTAAAATAAATGTAAACAAACTACGGAGATCGGTTGCGTATACGAAGAAAGATTATGCCGAATTAAGGTGTTAAAATAATTTTATTATTTTTAAATTATAACTTTTACGTACATCGGACGCTGAACGTAAAAGCCCGAAGGCCCAAAAAAGCTCACCTCAGGAGCTAGCCTAAAGTCCGCCCAAAGAGCATCTTCTAGGCTAGTAATAAATAATTTGTACTTTTTTTCACTAAGCTGGCGTTTCTCGTAATAATATATATATATATATATATATATATATATATATATATATATATATATATATATATATATATATATGTATATATATAAGCAAATATATGGATATAGATCCGACAGTATGAAGAAAAATATACTGAAAAAAAAACAAAAAAATCCTAATATGCGATTATGCTGTTTTAATGTATAATGTCAACGTCGGACGTTTCGGTCTGATAGACCATCATCAGGACATATTCATAAAACATAATTAACATAGACCATATACAATTCAAGATGAAAAAGACGATGGACATAAAAGCAATACCAATCCAAACAGATAACTGAAATCTTTTATAAGATCAGCGTTCCGTTTAAATATGATCACGTCGTCGTCACATTAAAACAGCATAATCGCATATTAGGATTTTTGTTTGTTTTTTCAGTATATTTTTCTTCATATATATATATATATATATATATATATATATATCAAACACACACATACATATACTCTCCAATATATCCGATGAACATAACTTAAATAGTAATCTACACATCTAATATATATTTTCAAACATAATACACATATACACAGAAATATCATTTACATATCGGCATATACAACTATATAAGTATATACATCCAAAATATATGGATATACATAGGCAGATAACAATATGTTATTGCAATTTTTATCTACATATTATCATGCATTATTAAATGGCAATAAATGCAGTGTTTATTGACTTGCAAACAAGATTAATGTCTAAAATTAAGAAATATTAATGTTTTTTGACTAACAGAGAAGATTAACAGTTGAAACTGAATATTAAATTAAATTAAATGCAATATTCAAACTGACGGCTTCCATTTGTCGTGCAGATTTCTTTGGGGATCGGAGGAGGGTTTCTAACAATTGTTCTCCTTTTGCAGGACTGGTAGATGGCCGAGGTTTTCTTGAATATTGCTTAGTAACCTCGTGGACAGTTCCATCTTTTTCAAACTTATCTCTGATGCGAACAATGGTGCATCTTGTTGGTTGATTTCTATCAAACTGTCTTCCAAATTGTCTTTGATTTTTTCGTTCTTCCAGTTTATGACAAAGTTTGTTACTTAAGAACTTAGATGTAGTCCTGCCATTATTAAGGTGCCTTGGATGTTAAAAAATCAAAAAAAAATCAACGAAATTATAAGAAGTCAAAAAGTGAGTACATTTTTGGGGACATTCTATATATTGGCAATTTAGAAGCCAAAATTGCTGCTTTTTCAGTAGTTTGCTGATAAAAAGTGCTCAAAATCAAAGAAATGATAGAGCATTAATAGAATTAATAAAAAAACGTTTTTCTCTTAACTCATGATTACTTTAAAGTTTCATAGTTGCATAGATGGATGCAATTCCTCGTCAGAACAGAGTTAGACTGTTAATATTTCTCAGTTTTCTTGTACTTTTATTGTGGTGTGAATGTGTTTCATTTTCGTTTGTTGATTGATTGTTACTTTCATTTTCTCTCTTTTCCTTTTTCTCTCTTCCTTTTATTTATTTGTTTTTTCTTTCATTCTTTCCTCGCCTTCTCTGGTGACATCTGCTTTATTGATATTGTGTTACGCAGGGAGGTGGGGGTATATGCGTGCCTATGTATGCGCATGCGTGTATGCATGAACACATTCACCTTCACGTGTATGTTTGTGTATGTGCGACTAATTGTGAGTTTGTGGTTGTATTTGTGTTGACTGTATTTGTCTTCGTTGGATTTCGGTTTATTATTATTGATTTGACCATTTATTTTTGGTTGTCATTGGATTTTTGTGTGTGTATGTGTTTTGTGCAGGTGTATGTTTATGTGTATGTTTGTTCGTGTGCATGCATGTAAGTATACATTAATACAGATATGTGCGCACCGTATGTTTGTATTTGTGTATGAGCGTCTAATTGTTTTTTTGTTTTGTTTTTGTTTTTTTGTGTGTGTATATGTTTTTCTGGGTGTATGTTCGGGCCCCTATATACGTTCTCGTTTGTGTGTGTGTGTGTGTGTTTCATAAAGAGTGTAGTTATAATAAATTTTGTTGGATGTTATTTGCTGATATTATGGTTATTCTTTTCCTTGGTGGATTGTCTTTCAGATTCGTATGGATTTGATGTTATGTGTTTTATGCGTCTATGCGTTCGGACCCCTACACCCGTTCTCTCTTTTTTATGTATATTTTCGTGTTTTGTGAAGAGTGTAGTTGTGGTAAATTTTGTTGGTTATTGTTTGTTGATATTGTGGTTATTCTTTTCTGGTTGGGTTTTGTTTAAGATTGGTATGGGTTAGGGTTATATATATATATATATATATATATATATATATATATATATATATATATATATATATATACAAGTATATAATTTGTGTATGCGGAATGAATTCCAATAACCAACAATTACTATTCTTAAAAGAGTGCTCAATACAAAGTAGAGCAGATATAATTATTCTTTTATAAAAAAAAAATTATAACATAAATATGATATAAAACCACTACAAAGATAGCCATTTTGTTTCAACACCCTCGGTGTTTTATCAAGTGATGATGTTGAAGATAAAATAAAATAAAATAAAAATAGGTTTATTTTATCTTCAACATCATCATGATAAGACACCGAGGGTGTTGAAACAAATGGCTATTTTTGTAGTGATTTTATAACATATTTGTGTTATAAATTTTTTTTATAAAAATAATTATATATATATATATATATATATATATATATATATATATATATTCAGTTCAAAAAGACTTTAGTTTTCAGTGAGAGTGAGCTATGCAATGTCAACCAATAAGTCCCAAGGACAATCACTGAAAGCAACTGAACTTCATCTAATGGAACCCTGCTTTTCTCAAGGCCAGCTCTATATTGGTTGTTGAAGGGTTGGGAATGGAAACGAGCTATTTGTACTGACCCTGAATGGGGAGAACCAAAAATATTGTTTATCATGCAGCTTTGCGTAAGTTCCAAATAGACAAATTATATCATTATTTTGATGAAAACTGTTGTTTGAAAAATATTGTTCAAGTTTAATAAAATTTAATATGTACTCAATGCATGAAGTGTCATTGTTGGTCCGAAGTCCCAGTCAAGAGCTCTCCACAGATGCGAGTTTAAATGCCACCCGATAGGGCGGCTTTTAAGCTAATATGTAAGGATGTGCATGCCGAAATTCGAATTCATTATATTCTTTTCGCCTCCCTAGAAGGGTTGGCAACCTGTCTAGGAGAGGAACAACTCTGAATTCAAAACTCGCACTATATAAACACCAGTTCTCTGTATTTGGTTCTTCCGAAAAGTGTGTCCTCTTCTGCACAGGCCTTCACCACTATAATCAAATCATATGTGCGGATAGTCTAGCTCTTCGGTTGGAAGAACTGAGCTGCTGAACCCTCATACATCAATAAGGTCAGGAGTGACCATTGTAAATTTTTGCCAAGGTTCGTGGCACACGTTCAAAATATATTCCAGTTAAATTCTAGAAAAACCTTAAAAAGAAAGATGTGTAGAGCGAAGACGGAAATAAATATCAAGACAAACACCAAATGATAAGAAAATTAGTTTCTGAGTCAGAGGATTGCGCATTGTTCCGGTTAATCAATTAATGCTTTGAAATTAAATAATTAACATTTTTCAACCAACGCGTCACGTACCCACCATCAATAATAAAAAAAAATGTGCTTCGTGATCCCTTTGAAGGATATTTAAGCAAAGTTTCCAGATGGACAAACCAGTAAGGAGAGACAACGGCAAAAGGTCGCGATGCTCGATTTAAAAAGAATTCCTTTACACATTCACCCATCTTCCTCACTAAGCTACGGGACACTTACACTTTCCTCCTCATTTTCTCCCTCGCCTCTTCTTTCTCACACACGAAGAAATTACATTTATTTCTGATTTCTTTTCATCTTGGAAAACAGCTATAAGGAGTGAATCCTGACAAATATAAGAACTTTAACACTCACACTAAGAAAATATTAGTTTTAAAAAACACAAATATAAAAATATCTTGTATTTTTATATTTAAACACCTTTTTCTTTGGTGTGGGTTGGTTCAAAATCAACAACAAATGAAAATATGTCGATAGAATGAAGCAATCCGATCAGGTCAATGTTTGTGTTGTCTTTGAAGAGTGGGGGAGAAGAACGACATCTATTTACTACCCCAACGAAGACTAAATATCATAGATGGCCTTGTTCTAGCGTCAGCGAAGTCCGAATCATCTACCAATCAAATACGGCACATGACTCAAGGCCACATTTGATATTGAGTCATTCAGAAATTGCCTGAATTCCTTAACCATTGTCACTGATATTAGAATATATATTAACTTTACCCCAATACACACACACACACACTTAATTTAATGGGGTGGTACTATCTGAGAAAAAGATCCTCCGTTATCACACATGAAATAATTAACATTTCCCGTTTATAACGAGTGCAGAATGGCGAGTAAATGGTGATGAAAGGGAGGTAACTTTCCCTTTCCTGTTTTTTGGTTATAATTGATGTTGCGAGCGTATTAGGTGGAAAACACGTGTCTCCTGGAATGTTTATCCCACAACAAAAATGGTGGACTTGCATGTGTGAGTCCGGGTAATAAAAAAAACAAATACATATATATATATATATATGTATATATATATATATATATAACATTTATTTTAGGATATTAAAACAAAAGCATGTTAAAAATTGCTTCACAATTACAATTATGTTTCAACACAACAAATGCGTCTCATCGGGTGATGTTAAACTACTGGCGAGTGAACGATTATTTTAATTTCAAAAAGCAAAATACTTCCTCTTTATTCTCGAGAAAAAAATAATTAAAAATAGTCTTGTGGGCTTTACTGTGACGTACCAATGTGACCTACGCTAAATTCAAACTCACCCTTTTATTTTTCATTATTATTTAGGTCATGACACAAAGTTGTCTGCATATAAATCCTAGACAATTTCATTATGGACAGGTACAAATGGTTACATTATTTCATAAGACGTATATAAGTCTGGCGTACAACTTTCCTAAGAAGTAAAAGCGAAAGATGTAGGGAGGTAATTTAATATAATGCTAACTAGTTATATGCTCGGTAAATAACATTTTGTAGCTGATAAATAAAAATGCCACTTTAAGAAACTGGTAAATAACTTAACAGTTTGTAAAAAAAAAAAACCCTGATCATAAATACAAAGCAACTTTGGCAAATTAGTATGCAACCGTGAAGTAAAAGGCATCCATAAAAGATATAAGATGTTAATAATACTAACTAACAATGCAATATGTTAATAGTAGTAACCAAACACCTGTATATCCATAAAAGATGTTATTATTATTAACTAAACATCTATATAAAACAGCTATATTAAATTAAAATGAATCTTACAAATAGAATAGTAAACCATATAAGGTGCATCGCAGTTCATCTACTGATTATTACTATAAGAAAAAGCATTATCAAATTCAAAGTTTAAAAATATTGTAAGGTAAAAGGTAGTTTATGCCTAAAATTAACAGTCAATTCACTTCTTTGGTTTAATAAGGAGTTTTAACAGAAAATCTGATAATTTCTAATTTTTCATGTAAGCGTAAAAAACAGGGTTCATGTTGGTACCACCTAGACTCTTAAAAGAATTCTTAGTACTACCAATATAAAATTTTTCAACAGTCGGATTCTCTGTTGTAGAAATAGTACTTAGATAAACAAGATAGTTGGTTAAACAACTGTTTCGTAATAGGCATTCGTTAGAATTCCTGTAATTGCATTGGTTAATATTATCAACAATATTCGTCTTGGAATGTGCATTATTATCCAAATCTAAATTGGTTTAAATTTTATTATTGTGTTTCTTTAAAATCTTCTCAAGATTATCGGTGCAGCTATAACTTAGTTATAATGTTTCTGTTAAATATTTTAATAGATTTTTAACATGTTTTTTTGTTTTAATATCCTGAAATAAATAATATTTAGCACTACTCTGTTCTGAGACCACTTTTTAAATTAAATGTTACAGACAGTCGAATTTACGCCATTTGTTCTCATTTTACCTGTATATATATATATATATATATATATATATATATATATATATATATATATATATACACACACACACACACACACACACACACACACACACCACACGCACGCACAAACGATAATGTATTATTAACAGGACAGAAGATTACATTGTTGCGAGCTACAAAGACAATGGTATTGTATGTATGTGACAAAACAATGGTTACAAAGTTGCGAGCGTATGGTCGAGTGTTTAGGTGGAAAATACGTATCTCTTGGAATGTTTATCCCACAACAAAAATGGCGGACTTGCATGTGTGAGTCCAGGTAACATGATACAAAAAAACAACTAAAACTAATATACAGAGACAGAGACAATCGAATGGTATGTATGTGAAAAATAATGAACATGCATGAAAACGTTTAAAGACTAGTGAATTGTTCGTGTATGTAAAATGTTTGTAGAAGTTCTATAAAAAATGAAGTGAAAGGTGCGTGCGTGCATGCGTTCCCCAGTGAAGAATGCGTTTTTCCTCGTTCAAACTACATCTTACCATCCCTGAGTAAAATAGGAAAAAGAGGAAGATAGGGAATGTCACTGCCTATTTATAGCGACGGTTTTTTTAGGAAAGTAAGTGGGGTAACTCCACAATGATCTTCAAGAATGAACTCAGGACAAATAAAGGATTTTTTTTATTCTGTCAACGATATCTCGCTAAATTGGGTGTGAATAAAATTATCTTTTTTATCTTTACATTTGGTTGTTTTTTTTTGCAAGAATATTTTTCGAAAGTCCAAGCAATTGCAGAAAAGACTTTTTTTTTTTAAATTATTGATGAAAACTACATTTTTTATTACCCTCTTTCTTTCTCACAATTTCCTCTCGTTACAATTGATTATGTAATATTTTGTAATTTTAATCTAACTGGGTGTTCCATAAATAACACTAAAAAGCTCTCTACTTCTCTCTCACCCTATGTGTGTGTGTGTGTGTGTAGAAAGATAATCTTGTTCTCTTTCTATCTATATCTTTGTCTATCAATATTTTTCCCTTTATATATCTCTCCCTCAATGTCTATCTTTTTCTCTTTAAATATCTATTGTTTTTTTTGCTTTCTAGCTATATCTTTCTCTCTCTCTCAAAAACATACACACACACACACACACATATATATATATATATATATATATATATATATATATATATATATATATATATATATATATAATTGGTATATAATTGGTATATACGGAATGAATTCAATAACCAACAATTACTATTCTTAAAAGAGTGCTCAATACAAAGTAGAGCAGATATAATTATTATTTATAAAAAAAATTATAACATAAATATGTTATAAAATCACTACAAAAATAGCCATTTTGTTTCAACACCCTCGGTGTCTTATCAAGTGATGATGTTGAAGATAAAATAAATGGTTTTAAAAGTTTCAAATTAATTAACGTTCCTTCAATAGGGGGAAACATTGTTACAAAAGCTAGAATAACCAATCAAAACCCTGTATAGAAAGATTCAAAAGCTTGACAACGAAATCATTTTATAATAGCTATTCAGATCTTTAAAATACGAGTAATATTAAAAAGAATTTATACTAACCAATAATTATAAAATTATATGATAAAATTTAATATTAAAATTAAAAACTGCCAATTTTAAAATCTAAATTTAATCACTATTAAGTTTAAAAACTATAAAATTATTGAGAAAAGAAAAAATACATATGTTATTCAATTAATTTCTTCGTTGAAATTACGTTCGACAAGACGCTACAATATCCGGTCATTTGACAATACATGTATATATATTTTTTATTCTATATATAAATTTTCTCATTTTATTTCTCTTTCTCTCTATCTAGTGCCATTTGATAACACCTCTAATCTGTGATTTAACAAAACTTGTTCGACCCTGTGTATGTTGCTCGCTATTGTACTGTTTCCCTTCCCTGTACACCCTACAAAACCTTTTGCCGTGTTTATAACTGGCTTCCTTTTTTAATTATTTCACACTTTAAATCTGATTCGACCCGTAACCCTATTTCTTTGAACAGAACCCAGTGAAGCCAATGGAGAGAAGAGCTTAACTCTAAAATACGATAGAGCTAAATCCACCCAAGACTCCTTCTTCTATGTGCCGTGGTGATCATGGCTCTCCACAATTTCCTGCACTCTGTAGCCCTTAATAAATGCTGTTTTTGGTATCCCTCCTAAACTTGTTCCGCTATCCATTACTCAAGTTTGTTAGGTCGGTTATGCGTTGTTTTCAACTGTCCCTCTTGTTTTTAATCTGTCCTTTGGGTATCAAATTTTCCAAACACTCTTTCCTCATTCTAGAAATATCAACTGCCTTTTCCTGGTGTTAAATGTAAGTATTCTTTTTGTTTTCATTTTCTCTAAATCTTCGTTGTTGCTGAATATTCGGTTCATGGTATTTTATATAATCGATGTATGTCCCTAGATACGACAGTCTGCTCCAGAATCATTCCGTATTTTATAAATAAATCTCCCTCTCTCATATATATGTGTGTGTGTGTGTGTGTGTGTGGCAAATTCAGTCCACTCATATGTCTAAACCTCCTTAAACTTGGGCTACACTTGCTCTACATAGATATATTCCTTTTTGAAATCAGAATGATCCTCGGACTGAAAACCTGACCTTCATCTGGTGCTTGTACATCCAACATTGAAATTTGTGTCCAGCTGAGGAGGAAACAGTTTAAAATTCAAATTTCAAATAACTGAAAAAAATTAGTAATTTTAAACGTTTTTTATTTATATTGAGTTTAAAGTAACGCAAATTTTTTTTCAATTTAAACATTTTTGTTTTAAATTCAGTTTAAAATATCTCAAAAAAACTTTGTGTATTAAGGAAATTGATTTTATTTCTTCGAAATGCCAAGGAATTAGAATTAAAGTGAGAGATTTCGTGATGTGATCGTGTGTTCCGCAGAGTTTGCGATTTGAAGAACTCAATTTTCGGTCTGAATTGGAATCGATCTTTTGGCCGGAATTGGATTCATAGCCCGAATCAGAATTAAAATCAGGTTTTGAAGTTCCATGGAGTGAATTGAGGAATTAAAAGTTATTTCTTCAAAATTATCATTGCTGTTTTCTAGGCTAGACTCGAGATTCCTTTAGTTTTGGGTCGGAGGCTCAATTATCCCTCCGCAATAGCTAGCTTAAAAGTGAGCACGGAGTGTGACTTTTAAGCTAGTATTGAATAAATACATTGTTTTCCTCATTGCTCTAGAAGATGTATAAGATTAATCACATCGGTTTCTGGGATGGGGGGGCTTTTTTTAAAAAATCCTACCTGTACTTCTAGAAATACCACCCCTTTAAACCTGAAAGACTCTTCTAATTGCTAAGAAAGAAAGAAAATTCCCAAATTGATACTCTATCAATTCCTTTATTTTAAAAAAATCGCTACATTCTAAATGTGATCTGAGGGTAAAAAAAAATGAATATATCTAATTATGAATTATATTTAGTTATTATAAATGTGTCTTCTCCAAGATTTACTATTATTGAAAAAAAAAAGTACATACAAGGTTACTGCTCTGCAGATGTCTGCAAACTCATCTATTAGCTAGTATAGGGAATTCAATCAGAATTGTGCGCTTCTTATTGCGGCCTTGTACCTGACTCACTTAAACATAATAAATAAATGGCACTTGCCATTGCATGATAGCTTACAGGTCTTTCACATCCATTATTAAACACAGTGATTTCAGTCCTCACCAGTAGGCCTAAAAATAGTTTAAATTATCTGGCCTAACATTGTCAAACTGCTATGATGCATCCTGCTTGAAATTTCTAGTAACATTTGCAGTTTCTTGGCAGTGACAGAGTGTACTGGGATATATGGTACCAGCAACTGAATAATCTCTAACCTGTTGTGAGAAATGGATTCATGCCTTTCTCAATGGCTATCAGTTCAAACTAAGCTCAAATTTAATTTAAACTCAACAATTTCATTTGCTATTCTATTTACCATTAAGCCAACACTTCACCTCTACCAGTAATTTTTTTATAAATTCATGGAGCAAAATTTTGTCTGTGTTTCCACCTTACATCAGTAAAATAAAACAGCCTGTGTCATTATATAAGGAGCTTACTATAAGCTTTTATTTTTAATATAGGAGTAGATAGGTTTGCCTATCGTCCGGTTCATTCTCCTCCCTGTTTTTTTTTTTTTTAAATAGGAGTAGAGTTTTATTTCTTGTTTCCTTCTAAAGTGTTTTCGCCGTCTCTCACTCCCAGTATTCCCCTTGCTTGGGGTGAAGTGATTAATAGTGTTCAATGTATAATAACAGAGCTATTATAACGCTGACTTTAATGCACAATGTAGCCGTCAGGTATTGGTTGAGTTTTCAATCAGCACCCGACAATTGCAATGTGCATGAGACTCAGAATTGTGTTACCGAAGAAGTTACTTACCTTAGCCTCCCCACAAGGCAGGATGTGGCAAAAGGCCGTTTTTTTTATGTGGGGTGATTCCGAGCCCGTAGGCTTGAGCAAAATTTCCCTGTAGACACTGCATATATGGGGTCGGGCTTGTCTACCTCCCCAGATGCTACTCTGCCCGAGATTTAACTTGCTGTTTTATTAAATTCCACCGAGACTGTGCTGCCTGGCACAAGGATTGAACTCACAAAAATAAAATAGAATGAGTACTGAAAACTCACAGACCATGAAAATCCTTGACCAATTTCATTTGTGCATGATATATTAGCCAGAAGGTATCGTCCCATCGAAATACCAAATATTCAAATACTACTCGGTGTAACATGGGGTCCTTATGAACTTACTGGTAATAAGAATATGACTAAATACTGGGAGTAATGCTAAATTCGAAATAGGAAGAGAAACCCAAGTTATGAATACGATAAAATTGAAAATTCACTTTTAAGCCAACTTGGTCACATTACAAAGCTGAATTTCTATTTTAAGAAGCCCGCTACGAGCCTGTTTATGTACAAATGATTTCTCAATGTGTATGTCATGTTCTGTCCCTTGGAAATGTCCCACAATGGATTCAGGTTTCAAGATGTCTCTGTCGATTTTTGTAATGTGTTTCCATTTCAAATCAGATGATTTCAGAAGTCTATAAAGGTATTTCATTGTGTATATGTCATCAGAATGTTCCTCAATGCAAGTTGCTATGTACCATGTGTCAGCATCACCTTCTGTAACCAAGGTGACATAATTTACCCCAACCATAATATCATTCTCATCATCTTCTGTGGTTTGGAATGAAGGAAGAAATTGTTCTGCATACTTGTTAGATGGCAAATGTAACATATTTGGAAATGGGATCATTGCCTGAATGAAGTGCACATAAATTCAGCAACTATTCATCATGACTAATGTTGATCCTGAACAAATCCGGATGTTGAAGGATATCTGATTTGTGAGTATCGCAGTAATATGACAATTCAATACAATCTTTTCAACATTATCACAATTTGCCTTCAGAATATCATGAAGTTCTTCAACACTGGTTGCTGACCCATTCCAACTTTTGCAAAATTGAAGACATTTTTGAGCGTATCTTGATCGTTTCTTTCCTTTCTCAATTTTCTCCATGATCTTCAACTTCAATTTTTCTGTTCAGCTACTCACTTATTTTCCATGTTTTTCAAAAGATTAACAATTAAAATGAAGCTTTTGGTTGGTGCATTGTGGAATGACAGTGATTGGTAGTTACATCATTACAGAATCATTTGCTGTGAATTGCTTATGAAACATGGCTCAACTGGTACTCTTTTCCCAAACACAGGGAGGTGACATTCTGAATCAATGTTATTTGTTATCAAACTAGCTCACTCCCAATTTTGTCAGGAGATCTAATTGAGTTGCACAAGCAGATTTATCTATGTTGCAACCAAAGCCATATTCCTTTCCTGCTTGTCTTCCCCAGCAGCATCAACACATCATTTTTAAAATTTGATGCTCTATTTCTGTGGTTGGTTCATGAATCTTGACATGAGGGCAGTGGTGAAGCTAGTGTTTTTGCTGCCCAGGGCGACCCTCAATCTACCACCCCACCAATATTACAATGCATATTAACCCCTTAAAGTATATATATATATATATATATATGAATGTTATGAGAAAGAGAATATATGAATTCTAACATTCACAGTATTAATTCAAAAGAGGGCTCCATACTCAAGGGTTGAGATGCAACTAAATGCACTGAAACAAAGTTGCATCTTTGTAGTGAGTAAATTGTTTTTGTCTATATGAAAAAAGTATTATATATATATATATTGTAATATTAATTTATACTGGAAACACTATATATAATGAATGTAATAAAAGGTGACAATTTTTTATCATCTTATATTTATTTTGTAAACAAATAATACAATATTACATAAGCATTTTATTTGATATACAATCTATATCTATAAAACTATTGTGTTTGTTTTTTCATATCTGCTCTAATATTATCTTTTCCTTCCACTAACAGCAACCATCAATAATGCTGACACCTGTTGACTGCATTTGTCATATTTTCGTTGGCAATTTTCACTTCAATGTGCTTAAGAAGACATAAATATTTTATGTGTGGTCCAATCATTAAAATGTATGGAAAGAGAATAAAAGAAGCATTCTAATTATGTTAATATTTTATGTCTTCAGACATTGAATATTTTTATACTGTTTTTTTATGACAGCTTCTGCCATATTTTTACACATACCACATATAGTATTTATAACTCCTCACTAATAAATTATGAAATAAAACTACAATTGTGTTTATTTTTTTAAAAATAAAACTAGGGATATGCACAAAAAAAAAAAAAAAAAAAAAAAAAAAGACATTACTTCTTTTTTTCTAAATTGGTAAACTTTAAAAACTTTTTACAATATTAAAAAGAAAGATAATTTGTTTTTATTTATATACCCTCCGTTTTATTTAAAAAAAAAAAAAAAAAAAAAAAATTGTACTTTTAATTCATAATTTATCAGTTTTTTTATATTTATTTACATTCTAGCAAGTGAGGAGTCATGATTTACATACCTCACACGGTTCATTTTTCTTTTAACAATGTAAAAAATTGCAATGTCTTTTTAAATTATTTTGTTTTACATAGTTGAAGTTATTAGCAAAGTAGTAGACTAAGAATTAAGAATTCGATAAACTTAAATTCATTTTTAAAAACTGAAATAAATGTTATACTTTTAATTCTTAGTCTATTTTGCTTAATATATTCAAGTTTCAAGTATCTAAACAAAAAAAATAAAAATATCATAGTTTTACTACAGTGAAAACTTGTAGATTGAAAAAAATGCCCATTTTTGAACTTTAAATAAAGTTTCAGCACTGAAAAAAAAAATATATTAATTTTCAATTTTCTTGTAAATTTCAGTTTCATATTTCCAGAAAAAAATTGAAATGCATGTTAGATCCTTAACGCATTTGAATTATTTCAATTTTATAATTTATGAAAAGTAACAATTTTATATCCATATTAAAGCTAGGCCTATAAGATTAAAAAACAAAACAAAAAAAAAACAAACAATTAGTTCACTTATTTAATTTTTTTTCACTAACAGTTCACAGGCATGAAAAATGTTAAATATGCTCACATCTTGTAAATGGGGTTTATCCCCACCAGCTAACAGCACATTTTGGAGACATTATTATTTTTTTTTTTTTTTTTTTATTTCTGGCTGCCTTTGAGCCAGCCATATCAAACACAAATTGGCTTCATTTGAATCCTATCTTCTTTATCACTGCTTTTTTTTTTTTTTTTTTTGCAAAAATTATTGAAATTATGCCATTGTCTTTTTCTTTTCTAAAAACTCACTGCGGACAAAAATTACCACCCGGGGTGGACTACAAACTCCACCCTCCCCTAGCTACACCACTGCATGAGGGTAATTAATAATAACATAAGAAAATGTAATGTCAAATTCAATTCAATTAATTTCAACTTCAAATTTGACAGCCACCATGATCTGAAAAATTCATTCAAGTGCCCCTGGAAAGGTTGAAACATGTCATCTAGTTTCTGAGTATTGAAAATTTGAGCATGAAACCAAATCTACCATCACCAAACCAACTAAAAGAATCACACACTTTCACAAATGACAAGAAAACCAATCTGATCACAGATTGTATTCCCATTCAACATCATCTTCCAACTTCCTGTTTTCAACAAATTTTTCAAAACTTTCCCATTTGGATGCAACATGCTCCTGAAACTTTCCCTGTTTCAGTGGTCTCTTAATTTTGGTCTCCAAAATGTGACATCAGATTTTAATTCTGACACATTAGAAGGATGAAGAATTGTGCCAATAGCATCCACCTTACGCTGAAATGATTTTGAGCCTTCCTTATACACTGTGTGACCTAAATATTGTAGTTCCTGTTTTAAAAAATATCAGACACTTGGCACCATTTAATTTCACATTATATACAATAAAATGAGCAAATACTGCCTTTAAAGCCTAGATGAATCATTATCAAATTTTCCTGTTGTAAGTCACAACAATTTACTTACATTCAAGAATAGTTATGTTCTTATATCACTATTTTCTAGCTTCACTGAGGGCCAAAATCACACATTTCAGTTTTGGGGGCAGCAATTTGTCTAAAATGCATTAGATTGAATATTTTTTTTTCAGATTTTGATTTCTTTTAGTATTATGTTTGAAAAAAAATAAGTATATGCAGAATTTGAATATGGTCCTCATACACCCTACCCCTATTAAAAACCAGAATTTCAAATGCTGAGTTTGCAGCTAATTTACTTCTTAGTTTAAAAACCAGCACAACATAATCTTACTAATGTTTCCTCAATATTCCCAATTAAGTTTAATCTGAGTAAATTCAGTATCGATGTTTGAATCTTCTATAACCCTTGCACATTCAGTAAGTTCTTCATGATATTGTAAATTCTAAGTATTTTTCCCACTAACCAATGGGAGCATCTTATTATTATAGATGAATGTTGCCAGGTTTACCGTAAGAAAAACAGGAATCAGTGCCAAGTTCCATTCCTGTAACAATGTAATATAGAAAAATATTTGAGAGCTGTGTGCTAAATGTCTGAAAAAATATATTGGTAGGCAACCAATATTCAATTAACAAGAATCATTAGTAAGGGTCATTTCTAAGACCCACCTCATTTCCAACTATAACTTTTGGAAAGCTCCTTCACAGTCATCCCTAAAATAAGTTATCTCCCCTGGATTCAGATGATCATTACCATGTCACAGTATTGGGCACCCAGGAGAATTGAACTCAACCAATTAATCTGAAAAACAAGCTGTAACCATATTTGACAGCAGATAAAAAAAAAAATGGCTCCTTATTTACACTATTCTATGCGTGGACTAGTGTCCTCATCATTGTTGTTGTTGCTGCTATCACATTTTAGCTGTCTGTTGTGCCCTATATCAGGTGTATGCTGATCCGAGTAACCTACGGTACATACCTCCACTAATTCACTGAAAAAAGAGGATACTATGATGAAAAAATTCCCCAAACTTGATAAAAACCCAGTTTTATTGTCAAATCTTTATTATTAAGAGGAAAAAAAAAACAAAATATTTTTTGATTATTTAATTCTATTTTTTTTAATACTTTTTAGAAAGTCCAAAATTTTGGTTAAAAAAACTTGTTTTTCTTGTGTCAACAAGTGGACTATAAATTAAGGTAACAAATTTTAGAAAAACAAACATCTGTCATCAAGCTGTCAACATCTTAAATAAACTGTGCCATGTTAAAAAAAAAAAATTGCATTAAATAAGTTATATTTGTTCCCAAATTCAGTCCTTTGGTAGTGAGACCTCTCCAGGATGGTATGGTGACGTTATGCACTCTGTCCAGACTACACTTCCAGCCATACCAACAAGATCCAAAGGAATACAGATTACATTTGGGGCTAGCTTGGTTGCAGGAGTTGCTGGAAAGTTGTCAATGCTGAGAGCCACAACCACCTTTGAGGTTGCACCCTGGTTTCCTGTCTGAAATTACTTCCAAAATAGTGTAAATAATGATGATGATAATTCATCTGAAAAATTCAGACAGAAAAAAATCTTTTCCTGGCTTTTGTCTAGCAAGTTGTAGTATCTGGCAGGTTAAAAGTGACCCAGACACTATAGACTAGTAGTTGTGTCAAGCTTTCCATACTATCGTCATATCAAATAGGGGAATAAAGATTATAGAATTAGAAAGAGAGATTAAGACTAAAAGTAAATTAGGACTAATATCATTTTGCAGTAGATAGATAGTCAAATTCAATAAAAATTTGATTTGAATGGAAGCCTATAAAAGTTATTATTTGGCAACAATTTAGAAAAAGGTACACAGTCGATTCAGTCATCATTTCTGTTGGCATAAACTGAAAACATTCACCAGGTTTCCTTAAAAAATCAATGTGCATGCATCAGTAAATAGAAAGTTTACAAAAACAAATTGAATTAATGATTACAGATATTCTCTTTTTAAGGATCAAGTCCAAGGCCAGTTTGATCCATAATATCCATCAGGTCACCACCGGTACCAAATGTTCTTTTTTGGAAACAGCTGTTGGCCTCAGAAGTTACAGAAAAGTCAAGTTGTGTGTGTGTGTGTCTGGTCCCCACTCCCCCAATACGAAGTATGATTGAAAGAAATATTAAAATAAACCCTCTCTAAACTCAGCCATGTCTCTCACACCACTCCTTGCTACCCTCTTTGTTAAATTACATAAACTTAATACTACCCTTCAAAAGTGTGAATTTTCATTTCATCTTTCGTTTCATTTTTTGGAAGTGTTATCTGATGATCCAACGTCCCTTAAAAGGGCTCTGATGAAATAAAATATTATAATGGAACCTTAAAGTGGTCTGTTTTTCTTTAAAAAATATATATATATATATGCATGCACACTGACAGTAATTGCCAACAAGCTAGCTTTGCAAACACAAACCATTACTATTGTAGCGTTTCATTGTGAACTTGTTCCAGATTCCTATATATATATATAATATGCATAGCTAGCTTCTTGGCAATTACTGTCAGTGTGCATGCACACACATATATATATATATATACACACACAGGGATTTTCAAAAAGAATGAACCGATTTCATAACACATTGCTTCAATTCTCAAGCATTGTCATGGAATGAGTCAGTGACCATTTGAAAGAAGAGTTTTGTAAGTTCTGAATGGCTACCACAGGGGTACTGTAGTCACATCGTATCTCTGGCAACATTCAGTTGTTTGTTTACCCCCAGAATGGCGAGTCCTCAGCAAAAGGTGTTCCGTGTTCTTGAAAACAAATATGGTTGTCATAGTACAGCATGCTTTTTGAAAGCAATTTGACATTGTTCCGCCCACTTCTAAGAACATTCAACAATGGTTTAAACAGTTTCAAGAGAGTGGGTTCCCATGTAAAGGAAAAAGTCCAGGACAACCACAATTTTTGGAGGAACAAGTGGTAAGAATCTGTACTGCATTAGAGGTGAGTCCATGGAAGTTCACAATTCGAGCTGGCCATGAGTTTGCAATCTCTCAATCCAATATCTGGCATATCCTCAGAATACATCTACATTTGAAACCTTACAGACTACACTTGTTCAGGCACTTAGCAAGACCTTGCTCTTTGTGCGTGGCTAGCAAGATCCCCAGACCTCATCATGTGTGATTTTTTTTTCTTATGGTGATACATAAAAGATCATGTTTATGTTCACTGTTTATGTACCCACTAACCTCAATGACCTTAAACATCGAATAACAACAGCAATCAGCTCAGTGGATTGTGATATTCTGATAAGCATGCTGTAAGTGGTGGCCATATTGAACACTTGTAAGACAGGAAATAAAAGTTGATTGTGAGTAGAATACTAGTGATTTGGCTGGAGTTTACTATTGCTTTTCCTTATTGAAATATTGCATAATGAAATCAGTTCATTCTATTTGAATAACCCTGTGTGTGTGTGTGTGTGTGTGTGTATATATATATATATATATTCAGCATCCATTATGACACTGACTTATGCTTTGTCTGTATCCATACTATCTTCTCAGAAATAAGCATCTGTTTATTTAGATAAATAAAAAACAACTCTTCCAAAAGAGTCAAACCTTATTGGATCAGATCATTGCAAAAGTTTGTGCCCGATTTTTATTATCAATATAAAATGACTGCAACTTGACACTGGTGTTTGTTTTGGTGTTGATTTCTTGTATTTTCTACATTAAAACCTGGTATTGTTCAGTTGCAAATCAGACCATTCTGAAGCTTATAGTTGAAATGGGACCCCACCCTCCAGCTCCTACCATATTCCCCCAACTTGACTCCTTAGGATTTTTATTTGTTCCAGTCTCTGCAGAACAATTTAAATGACAAAAATTCAATTGTACAGTAAGTTGAAAACTATCTCACAATTTTCTTTCAACAAAAAACACAGTTTCTATGAAAATGACCTCAACAAGCTCAGAGAACAATAGGAGATAGTTGTTAAAAACAATGAAGACTGTACTTGACGATATATAATTTTGTTTTAATTTTTTAATTGGTCACAAACTTTTGCAATGATCTAATATATGAAAGATCATATATACAGAACAATAATGAGTAATCAAATGATAAAATAGGAGCAACTCCTAAGTATAACACTTTTTATCCCTAAAAAGAACTGGCTTTATGGTTTTAGCGATCAAGTAAGTCTTACAGTGGGGGCATAAATACAACAAATGACAATTACAATTTTACACTGAAAAAAAAAATATATATATAGATAGATAGAGCCACTTAGCTTTTAAGCAGATCTTATAGTCATTTATATCTAAAACTGTAATCAAAGTTGTTTATCAGGCCATTCTAATAAGTGGAATATTTCTAAAGGCAAATGGATATCATTGACATCAGAAAGCTACAACTAGTCCATGTGAAATCAATAAGATCATCAATATAGTTCACAATGGAGAGAGTAAATGACAACTAGCATTCTTGGATGTACTAATATCTTGAACAGAGCATGGGTTCAAGACATCCATATACTGCAAGCCAACATTCACCCGACAATACTTCAACTCCCACCACCCATACAGTGTAAAGAAAGGGATCATCCACTGCTTACAACATCAAGCAAACATTATAAGTGGTGACCCAGAGATATATGAACAAGAAATGGTCAGTATAAGCAGTACCCTAGAACATAACTACCCTGGGTACATGGCAGCAGCTCCAACAAACTGGGATAGAAGAGTACAAGGAGATAACAACACTTAGAAAAGAGCTTCGGTCTATGGTCCATATAATATCAGAATGACCTTCAAAAGTGGTTCAAAACTTTGCAGACACCTCTTCCGAGTAAAACCCCCATAGAGGAGAAGATGATTAAGGATTGTGTATACGCCATCCTGTGCAGTTGTGGTAAGAAATATAAAGGAGAAACAGGTCACCCTCTTAAGGTAAGACTGCAACAATATCATTAAGCCACAACACAAGAAGAAATAGAAAAATCAGGCATAGCTGACGACATATGGAGGGAAAAGGGAGATCACTGCTCCCCTGTGAGATGAGATTGAAATAATAGACAGAGAACATCACTAGAAAATAGGAAAACTTAAGTAATCAGCACGTATGCTGGACCACAAAAATCTCCTAAGCCAGCCAAGCATAGAAATGAATAGAATATAGGAACCAGTAATACAGAGTGCTAGAGAAAAGCAATAACAAAATTGCAATATGAGCTCTAGTAAAAAGAGGGTTATTGAGGCTTTGGGTTTATAAGTCCCAAAAATTCATAGACTGATATCCACAAGGATACATAGCCCAGTGGAAGCATTGGTTGGATCCAGTAGCTTGACCCCAAGAGTTTACTACCTGGCTACTGCAGTGATGAACAAAAACTTGAAGAGTTCAGTTAAAGGGAGATAACCGAGACATCTGGAAGAGGCATGGCATGTGGAACTAGAACAACCTACCCCATTGGACAAAATAAAGGGTTCAGTTTGAAATTCCAATCACCAGAAGAAGGCCAAGCATACAACAGCCGAAACATTGTGAATATGACAATGTACATTCTCTCAGTAATATAGACAGATATTATATATTTTTGATATTCTATTTTTATGCTGCCTTTTTGCTATGAGGTGGGAGGTGAAAAATTCTCAACCCAATCCAATTCCCAAAATCTGACCAAACATCAAAAATGTTTTTTTAATACTTTGTTGGAATTTTTCATCACCCTATCACAAAAAACAGGTTTGTTTAAATATTTTGGGTGATTGACTAGTAGTGAATCAGAATATCAACAGATGTGCGAAATCATCAAAAACTGTTGCCGAAGTCGTTAAGATGGATTTTCACAGTATGAGGTAGAGGTTCAAGTCTCATTGGAAGCTATTTCTTAATTTACAATTGGCTCTCAACAAGAAGCATGAGAATTGTAATAAAAACAACAAAGAAAGGATCGGGAAATGCTTTAAAAGCAAACAATAAATTTTTAAAAATAAATTTATATATAAACACCTAACAAAACATGTATTCCAGTAAATTACTAGAACTTAATGTTTAAAGGTGAGCAAATTTTTGGAAACAAATGCTCATTATGAATTATAAATATATCTGTTAATAAATTCAGTAGATTCATCTGAACTGGTGAGCAGTGTATCTGCAAAACTTGAAGTTAGATAAGTGTTGTCAACCATTCTTTATGTATAAATTATATATTTACTTCTTTTCTTATATACATGTGTACTCTATAAATAAAATATAAACAAATAATGTTATACATACATACACAGATAACAGAAATTCTCAGCCTCTCCACACCACCTCATCCATATAAAAAGATAATTTAGTAAAAATTTGATTTTTTTTTTTTTTTTTCTTTATTTTTATGACTTTTTTAAAGAAATCGGTCAATTTTGTTTGGAACAGGGTAGGTTATGTCAAAACCTTTTAGTCTATGGATGAAACCAAGATCAGAATATCAAATTCAAACGACAATTGGTTCAAAAGATATGGTACCAAATATGGTGGCCATGTTGAAGAGAATAAATTTTAACAACCTATTTAAGAAAAAAATAATCCTTTCATAAAATTGACTCACTAATTTCATTGTCAATGTTTAGTTATTCAGATTTAATTATGACCATCTCATGTCTATTTATCTATTATTGAACAATATATTAATGATCCTATCTTGGGATGCTTGTTACACCAAAAATGGCACATCAGTGTCATTTCTGTTAGTGACCATTAAAATGGATTAAAGCAATTTTCAGCTACCAAGAAAATTTTATTTAAGTATAATTTGGCAAAAAAAAAAACTTTTAAAAAAATAACTCCTAGTTTATTAACTGCTAATGAGTCATTTCTTCAGTTTTCAATAAGAAAATCAGAGGAATAAATTACTAAGAATCCATGAGCCATCTGCACTATTGTCAATCTTAGAGGCATACCAGTGATGATATTTTAATAAAGTGAGCTCCCCAAAATTGAAAATTGTTGCCATCTTCAATTTTATTTTCAGCCATTAATCAAATAAAGAGGATAAAGTCTTACTTTGGTTTTACTCATTTTACGGCTTTGAAATGTTGACTGTATTTCCTTTTGCAAGCAAATTTGAACCGTGTGTCATTCAACCTGAAACTACCATTGGTCTTAATCTCTTTTCTCTATATTCTTTGTGCTTTCTCTGAAAGATCTGGATGCCTTTGGCAGATTTATGGTAGGAACTTCTTCACTTCAGATTCCACAAATTGTTGTTGTTGTTCACTCAATTCTGCAGAGACATAATCAACATTGAAAGCAAAAGCATCACAAGCAAGCCATTCTTATAAGTTTTTGGCTGAAAGACTTTTTTTTTTTAAATATGTTCTATTTAAAACTAAAAATGTGCTTCATTTGATTCTACCTCAGTGTTGGTCATGAAAATGTCACAACCTTTGAGGGTAAGAAAATCTTTGAAAGACAAAATAATCATATAATGGACCAATTATTTACACTATTTACATTGTTTGGACTGTTGTCTTCTTTATTGTCTTATTCCTGTTTCGGCTGTTGTACACTCTGGCCTTCTTCAGGTGATATACATTTGAATTTCGAATGTATATCACCTGAAGAAGGCTGGAGACTAGTCCAAACAATGTAAATAGTGTAAATGGTTACAATACCTCATCTCAGAAATGTAGACAGATCCTGAAGAAGGCCGGGGTGTACAACAGCCGAAACATGAATATGACAATAAAGATAAGGACAACAGTCCGAACAGTGTAAATAGTTACAATACCTCATCTCAGAAATTTAGACAGAGAATGGACCAATTCTCTAACAAAATAATGCCAGACTTCATGCTTCACAAACCCCTCTAACCAGAAGCATTTAGTGGGGGAGAGACTTATTTTTGTCTGCTACCCACCATACTTATTTAACCTGACACTGATTTTTCAAACCTTTTCTGTTTTTAGTCAGAGATAAAATATTTCACAATCCATATTGTGGCTGGCAAAATTCTTCTAGCCTTTAAGACCAGGAAATGTTATAAACATAGGATATTTTCCCGATAATCACATTGACAAAGGATTAGCTTGCGAAATAGAATTTTTGTTTTCCTCTTCATCACTGGTTATTTTGTGCGAAACAATATCAAAGATGCAAAGTTACAGATCAATAAATACTGGTTAATCATGCAATGAACAAATGTAAGTTTTATGGAATATAACGATGAACACATGACATCAACTTGTTAAAGACGATATTTTGTTACATGAAGCAAAGTTATTATATTGCAAAGGGCAAATGGATGTGACAGTGAGCTGAAGTGACCTTGTGAAAGGTTTATTATATATATGATTGCAAAAGAGACTAATAAAAAAAATTTTTTAAAAGATTAATTGATTGAACTAGAGACAGAATGTTAGCAATCACAAATCAAGAAATTGTTGTGATTGGCAGAACATTCATTTCATAGAAATTAATAGAAAAATAGATATACTGAGAACTAATGTTTATTTTTTTTTTAAACTTAATGTTAAGAAGAGTTATCACCCCTGCATTCAGAATCAGAATTACTGTCACAATCCTGAGAGCATACTAGCCAATGCTAATATGTAACCTTGCTCGACTGGTGATTTCATTGAACCACCTTGAGTAGGAAGGTTAAGTAAAGCCTTTTATAAAGCAATGTGTTCTGAATCTTTGTCAATTCAAAGTCTGGTCTTGATTTGAAGTCACTGTACAACTTGATACAACAAAGCAAAAGCAGCCATCCATGAAGAAGATATTGTGAAGAAAGCAAGAATTTTTATAGCAATATAAAGCAGATATATTGTTCTGATAACACCCATTTGTGTTTCTATAAGGGGCACTGCTTCACTGAACAAAGAATTTATTTCTGTTATAAAAACACCTAACCTAACAGCAACAAAGCATATCATCTAACAAGAAGGACACACTAGAATGGAGTCCATTATTAAGTGGTTATTCAATGAGGAGATGATCAAGTCAGCCATGACAAAAGTCAAGCACAATAAGCTAACTCACTTTCTCTCTCTTGCTCACTCTATGAAAAAGTGATACAAAAATATTTTTCTATTGAGAAATTTTTTCCACAAATTGGAGGAATAAATTCAGTCCAGAGAGGATTTAGAAAAAAAAAAAAAATTAAAAAAAAAGCAGTAAAGAAATAATGCTTTTCTCTGACTTTTATTTAACACATTGCAAGTGAGGCAGATTAACAAAAAATTAACAATTTGTTGTCAGACAGCAAGTAGATGTAAAGTGTTACATTAGATGATCCAAATAAATTGTAAACAAACAATAAAGAACCTAACTACCTTGAGCGTGCCTAAACAGAAAGCTACACTTGGAAAACATGACTGCACAAGTGAAAATATTAGACACCATATGAAGCAACCAAAATATTTAATTAACAAACACAATAAATCTTTTTGCTCAACATTCAAGTGAAACAATGTCGTTGTCCCAAGTTTTCAGGTGAAGTATTGTCATATGATGATACATTTGGACAAGTATCTTCATCTTTGTTGTTTGGATCACTATTTTTCAGTCAGTCAACTCTCAAACCTTTTTTAGGTGTATATTGCAACCAGTAAATATTTTCTTTTTGATAAACTTCTTCATCACTGTTCCAAATTTGGCAGTAGATAATATTTCTACTGAACACAACTTTCACCTGAAACAGTTGGAGAATCAACCAGCTGAAACAGTGATGCAAATAAAATTGTGAGAATTCAGTAATAAAATTATTCTTACCTACACTGAAAAAGATTCTGAGAAAATCACAATTAG